>PVJI01008300.1:0-72070 GCA_004026765.1 Micronycteris hirsuta | reverse complement strand
GTGCATTTGAAAAGAATGTGTATTTAGCTTCTTTGGGGTGAAGGGCCCTATATATATCAGTTAAGTCCATTTCTTCTAGGGCATTGTTCAGTGCCACAATGTCTTTGCTGATATTTTGTTTGGAGGATCTGTCCATTTTTGACAGTGGGGTGTTGAAGTCCCCTACTATAATTGTGTTGCTATCAATGTCTTTCTTGAAATCCTCCAAGATTTTCTTTATGTATTTGGGTACCCCTGTGTTGGGTGCGTGTATATTTACAATATTTATGTCTTCTTGGTGGATTCTTCTCTTGAGTATTATAAAGCATTCTTCTGGATCTCTCTTTATGGCCCTTTTTTGGAAGTCTATTTTGTCTGATATGAGTATTGCTACCCCAGCTCTTTTTTCTTGTCCGTTTGCTTGGAAAACTTATTTCTAGCCCTTCACTTTCAGTCTGTGTAAGTCTTTTGTCCTGAGGTGGGTTTCTTGTAGGCAGCATATGTGTGGGTCATGCTTTCTTATCCATTCTGCTATTCTATATCTTTTAATTGGAACATTTAATCCATTTATATTTAAGGTTATTATTGATAGGTACTTATTCATTGCCATTTTTTTTGTACCTGTGTTCCTCACTCTCTCTCTTTCCCTTCCTTTCCTTAAATCAGTCTCTTTAGCATCTCTTGCATAGCTGGTTTGGAGGAGGTGTATTCTTTTAGACTTCTTTTGTCTGGGAAGCTCCTATTTGGCCATCTATCTTGATTGAGAGCCTTGCTGTGTAGAGTAGTCTTGGTTGCAGGCCTCTGGTTCTCATTACTTGTAATATTTCTTGCCATTCCCTTCTGGCTTGGAGTGTTTCCATTGAGAAGTCAGCTGCTAAACTTATCAGTGTTCCTTTGTATGTTACTTCCTGTTTCTGCCTTGCTGCCTTTAAGATTCTCTCTTCATCTTTGAATTTTGCCATTTTAATGATGATGTGTCTTGAAGTGGGCCTGTTTAGGTTCCTTGTGATTGGGACTCTGTGTTTCCTGGATTTGTGTGGCTTTTTCTCTCAACAGATTAGGGAAGTTTTCCATCATTACTTTTTCGAACAGGTTTTCCATCCCTTGCTGCTCTTCCTCTCCTTCTGGTATCCCTATTATACGAATATTATTACGTTTCATGTTGTCCTGCATTTTCCTTAATACCTCTTTATTCTTTCTGAGCCTCTTTTCCTGTTCTTACTCTTTTTGGGTGCTTTTTTCAACTTTGTCCTCCAGCTCGCTGATCCGATCCTCTGCCTCATCGAGCCTGCTTTTGATTCCTTCTATTGTGTTCTTAATTTCAGATATTGAATTCTTCATTTCCTCTTGGCCCTTGTGAATAGTTTCTATTTCCTTTTTCATGTTGACATATTTTGCCGTGAGTTCATTATAGTTTCCCTGTAGTTTCCGGTAGTTTTCTGTGAGTTCATCAAGCTTCTCGAGTTTCTTGAGCTGCCTGATAACATATGCTTTGAACTCAATATCTGATAGTTGGCTTGCCTCTGTTTCATTTATCATTCTTTCTGGGGCTTCCTCCTTTCCTGTCATTTGGGGATTGTTTCTTTGTCTTCCAATTGTTTGTGGGTTTCTTCTTGCTAGTCTCTGATTCTTAAATTGATCTGTCAAGTTCTCTGGAGCAGCGAAGTTAATTTTGTGTCACTTTCTTTGTTTTTTGGGCTGACTCTTATATGGGTCCCACTGTATTCTCTTCACAATTCCAGGTTTTAATGTCTCACCTGTGGATAAAGAAGAGCGGGGATGGGAGAATAGGAAGGAAAAGAAAGCAAAAAAAAAAGGAAAAAGAAAGATAAAGAAAAATAATACTAAAATAACATAAATAAAAAATAGTACAAAAATAAGAAATAAAAAGAAAAGAAAACTAGGAACACTAAATGAAGGGAAGGTAGAAAGAGTTAAAAAATATAGAAGGACAGATAGGAAGCATGGTGGGGAGAAACAAACAAATAAACAAAGAGAAAAAGAAAGAAAGAAAAAAAGACTTCTTTTGGCTGGCTTTAACAGTGTCTGGTCAGGGCTGCTCCTCTGGTCCTTCTGTCTGCGACAGGCTGAGAAGATATCAGGTTTCCTTTTCTTTCTTCCTGAGCTGCACTCTTAGCTGCTGTCCTGCCTCCAGCCGAGTTGCTAGGAATTCGCAGCACCTCTTCTGGTCTGCCTGACTTCCACACTGAGTCAGAGTTTGTGAGGTCTGTGTCTCCCCTCAGTGGGGCTCGATGGTGCTCTTCTGTTTTTCTCCCACGGAGGGAGTCTGCACCGCAGGTCTCTGATCACAGTGGCTGGGTTGTGTCTCAGGCCCTCCAGGAGTGAGCTCCATGCCCCTGTATTCATTGACCACTTTTGTCTCTGGATTCAGCGCTTGCAAGCTGCCAGCCTGGGCGCCCGGTCGGCACAACCCCCAGCCACCCCTTACTGGCTTCGCAGGGTGCGCTCCGGGTCCCAGGTCTCCCGTTCAGTTCAATCTCCAATTCCTCCTGCTGGGATCGCCAGTCTCTGCAGATCAGTCCCTACGTACGCACCGACCTCCTCTGGCCTGCTGGGGACCGAGCCTCTCCCAACAGACGAGCGCGCCTGCTTTGGCAACTCACACACCCCAATCCAGCTCACTCCCACGGATCCTGGAACAGACCAGGAAGCTGCTGTCATTGGATCTGCAGACCTCCCGGCTCTCTGCGAGTCCCGCGGGACCCCTTCACTCCAAAGCAGACTCCCTACCGTCTGATCTTTCAGTTTAATGTGCAATCCTGGTCGCCAATCTTCCCACACACTAGAACACAGCTGGGCGATCGCTCCACTTCTCAGAAAATCGGCCAGATATCCCACCAGTGGGCAGGAGGAAGCCAATCCTGCTCCCTCCTACACTGCCGCCATCTTTCCCCCCCATGAATCATGAATATTCTGAATGGTATCTGAATGTTGAGTTCTTTGCATAAGGTTTTCAATTTACTTTGCCTACATCCATCAGAGGAATCACTACCTATAGCAGCTATAGCCTTATGAAATGTATTTCTGAAATAAAAAGAGTTGAAAGTTGAAATTACTCCTTGATCCATGGGCTGCAGAATGGGTGTTATGTATGCAGGTGTGAAAACAACATTAGTCTTGCTGTACATCTCCATCAGAGCTCTTAAGTGACCAAATGCATTGTCAATGAGCAGTAATGTTTTGAAAGGACATTTCTAAGCAGTGCATCTTAAGAATGGGTTTAAACTATTCAATAAGCCATGTTGTAAACACGCATGCTGCCATGCAGGCGTTGTTGTTCCATTTACAGAGCACAGGCAGCGTAGACTTGGCACAATTTGTTTTAATCCCTTCATCTTTGTGTCAAATTTATTTACTTGTTTATTTTTCAATTAAGTTGACATTTAATATTATATTTGTTTCAGGTGTTCAGCATAGTGGTTAGATACTGATATAGTTGAGGAAGTTTTCCCCCAATAAGCCCAGTACCCAGTGGCCACCACACGCAGTCATTACGATATGACTGACCATATTCCCTATGCTGTACTTTACATCCCCATGACTATTTTGTAACTGCAGATTTGTAGTTCTAACTCTGTTCTTCGTCAGTATTTTGTTCACTATTGTAGGGTTTGTTTTTAACTTACCAAGTTATCAAGAACACATGATAGTAAGCAAATTCGTTGTGTCCTTCTCCCTGAAAAATTTTGTTTTTCTTTTTCTCCTATGGTCTTATTAATCAAGACGTACAAGTTCAGACTCTATAATACAGAATAAATCCATTAACCTAGACTTTATTTATTGAAGGACATTCTAATGTTTATTTTCTGGAAAGAATCTTAGTAGCTACCATTAAGTTATATCACTCAAATTTTCCTTCAAAAAAAACTTGAAAGAAGAGTAATTTGCTGAAAGCCTCCAGCTAACATGCCCTTTTGGCTCTACCTCGGTATTCTTGTGAGGACTGCATTATCCTCAGGCTGGTCTTGAACAAAGTGAGTTTGCGGGAGCCAAACCATTCCTGCCCAGCACGCGACTCCTCAAGTGGGCCTCTATGTTCTGGGATTCCCCAGCCAGCTGGCCAAGACTTTCTCAAAGCAGCACTGCAGTCTGAATGAAGCTTTTTCCACCAAATCCCCCCTTTCTTTCTCCCCTTTCACAGGCGGCAGACCTGCATTGCAGTTTGAAGTCTCTTTCCACCTAGTCCCGCCTATTCCTGTGCCCCTTTATCCTTCAGCAGCAAATCTCTCAATAAGTCTCTTGCGTGTTCAATACCTTCTTCTTGTCTTCTTCTTAGAGGACTCAGGTGACACAGTCTTCAGGGAGACTGGGTGAAGTTGGATTAGCTAGGCTTGCTCAAAGTTCATGCATTCAAGGCACATGGAATTGGGCTTCACAAGTAAGCTTCTTTCCTTGCTACCTAAAGTGGAGTGTACCAGCCAACCCATAGACACCTGAAGGAGTCCAGCTACAGAGCCACCCAGTCGAGTCTAAACTAACCCAGGTGTCTCCCTGGGCATTCTAATAATAAATGATTATTTTAAACCATCGACTTTGAGTTGCTTATTCATGTAACAAAATTATCTGATTTAGTGGTTCTCACCAATCTATAATTAGTCAAATAGTTACAGAATCAAAGTTATAATGCAGATGGGATGAATTTATAAATGAAAAACATAAATCTAGTTCTAATGGTCCTTTCTCTAACTTACCAAAATCAGGAGAAGCTTTAGTACAGCAAAACAGGCCTAAGAGAAGAACAATTAAATGAGGATCCAGCTATATGAAGGGTAAGCAAAATATGAGAGCAATACAACAGGCAGATTTAGAGCATTGGAGGACAATTTCAAAGACTCCAGAATTCGATGGTAATGTGCTCACAAATACAACCTACTCCATGCTCAGCACCTGACAAGGTAAGATATATTAGGTTTCTAGTAGAGGAAATAAATAGAATCTCTCTTTAATAGGCATTCTTAGAAGCTATGATAGGCAAAGCCCAGCATTAGAAAAACAAAGGACATAAACGTGCTGTACACACTGTGCCAAGCACATGCAGGAGGTTAATGGGTAGAAAAGTACTAAATTTTATGTTTCCTTTCCATTAGTTCTCTCTTTCTCCCTTTCAATTTTAGAAGAACCTTGCCTCATGGAAAGGAAGTTTTATATATATATATATATATATATATATATATATATATATATATATATATAATCTTTGGAAAAGCTTGAAATATCTAGAAATACACAAGTACCTAATAGCAATATTGTCTTTGCAAAGAACTTCTTGACTGAGGGAAAATTAAGGAAGAGAGACCATTTTTGAAAGTTACCATTTTGTATCTTTTGAATGTTATAGTATATCCCTGTATTTTCTACAGAAAATTTTTTTAATTTAAAAAGGAGCTATTGTAGTAATCAAACTGCAATATATATATGGATCCAACTAACACATTGTCTACCTCAAACTGACACAATTGTCGCATGTCAATTACATCAATACAAAGGGAAATACTTAACTTTGAAAAAAGTTGCTCCATTTGATATACTTACTATGATCTTATTGTAAATTCTGAACACTCTGATATCAGTATGTTCAACTGTGTATATGGAGAAATATATACCTGAACTCTTCAAAATTTTATTGCTGCTATTGTGAATTTGGAAGGAAAACATCCCATAAGTGAATTGTCAGAGCTTGAAATTTGTGATGCAAACAGGTCTATAACATAGGCCTCATTGTGTGGGGATCAGTAGTTACAATAATAAAACGGGAGGAGTGAGATTATAAAGGCATGCACAGAATGCCACAGAGAGGAAATGAACACTTGTCCTTAGAAAATAGTGAGGAAGGGTGAAGCAGAGATGGCAAACTAGAAGAGAGGAGTTAGCTTTGCTTTCGCTAGTGCTTAAACTGTAAGACAGAAGTGTCGAGAGAGAAGCCTGGACAGAAAGACAAGGACAAGGCTGTGGAGACCATTCATGCCTTGCCAAGGAAAGTAGAAATTTTGCTATATTTTAGGTAACTTCGGGACCATTGCAAGATATAACTGTATTGCGGTGGGGGCTCTTGAGGAGGTAGGGGGACTAGATCATTGAAATGTTTTAATTCGAGCTATATTACCTAGACTATAAGATGGAGAGCAGATAAAAAGGGTTGAAAAATACTTTGTGTTTAAAGATGCTTAGGGCCCTGGCTGGAGTGGCCCAGTGGACTGAGTGACAGCCTGCAAAACAAAGGGTTGCTGGCTTAATTCCCAGTCAGGGCACATGCCTGGGTTGCAGGCTAGGTCCCCAGTAGGGGTCACTTGAGAGGCAACCACACAATGATGTTTCCCTCCCTCTCTTTCTCCTTCCTTTCCCCTAGCTCTAAAAACAATAGGTATATATTAAAATTAAAAAAAAAATAAAGGTGCTTAGGGATCTAGCAGAGTTAAGGCAATATATATATATATTTTTTTTTAAAGATTTTATTTATTTTTAGAGAGAGGGGGAGGGAGGGAGAAAGAAAGGGAGGGAAACATCAATGTGTAGTTGCCTCTCACTTGGCCCTCACTGCGTACCTGGCCTGCAACCCAGGCATGTGCCCTGATTGGGAATTGAACTGGCGACCCTTTGGTTGGCAGCCTGTGCTCAATCCACTGAGCTACACCAGCCAGGGCATAGGCAATATATTGTTTTCAAAGATGGGGGCTACAAAATATATTTAATTTGTACTTTGAGAACATTTCTTAGCATAGAACTAATGTGCTAAAAATTTTTAAGAACAACTTTGATATATACGGATCAAAGTTATGCTTAAAATTTGTTGTGTTTGGAGAGGCATATGAACATTCTGGAAATTTTCACTCTGGAGACTAATTAAAAAGATAGCTGAAGTTACCATTGGATGTGCTGCTCTCTAATTGACAAGACTTGCCATAGCTACAATTTAAAGAGAGAGAAATAAAAAAAAGCCTCTGTACCAGGTAAAATCAGTTATTCTCAAGGTGAAGAATTTCCTTTAATAATTATTCATTGCTTAAATGAGTTTCTCCAAAGCAATAACTTGGAAAAAAGCAAAATTAAGATAAAACCCTTTGGAAACAGGAACCAGTGTGGAATATAAATTTAACTTTTTATAGCTATCTACCTTTTTTCCTATTTTTGTTTATTTTTCATTATCTAATCATACTTACCAAATTTTACCATAAGTAATTTTGTTTGTTGAGTTGGAGTCTAGATATAAGTGATCTAATTTTGAGAAACTTTTAAAAAAGATTTTGTTTATTTATTTTTAGAGAGAGGAGAAGGGAGGGAGAGATGGAGAGAAATATCAGTGTGTGGTTGCCTCTTGCGCGCCCCCGATTGGGGACCTGACCTGCAGCCCAGGCATGTGTCCTGACTGGGAATGGAACCGGAGACCCTTTGGGTCACAGGCTGGTACTCAATCTACTGAGCCACACCAGCCAGGGCTAATTTTGAGAAACTTTTAAGGACACCACACAGACCTATGACATTTCAAACCTGAACTGCTTAATGTGATTCAGCATTACAGATGGGATGCTGTTCAGTGTCCTCACCTTTGACGGTCAATTCAAACACTTTCTCAGACAGCTCTCAGTTTGCTGGACATGGATATAATTCCTTGGCCCATGGATACACTTTTCACCTGAGTGCTGTTTCCTTAAGAAATCAAATAATTTGGTCCCGGCAGGTGTAGCTCAGTGGATTGAGCGTGGGCTGGGAACCAAAAGGTCCCGGTTCGATTCCCAATCAGGCCACATGCCTGGGTTGCAGGCCAGGTCCCCAGTGAGGTCCATGTGAGAGCCAACCATACATTGCTATTTCTCCCTCTCTTTCTCCCTCCCTTCCCCCTCTCTAAAAATAAATAAATAAAATCTTTATAAAAAAGAAATCAAATAATTTGGTTTGAAAAAGTTAAAATGTTGAGCTGCAAAGGCTATTCTTTAAAACCTGTGAAGCTTTATTTTCAGTTTATTTAAAAATCTAGGAAAAGTCTAATAATCAATAAATATAAAAAAGAAATGTTTATAGTCCAATGCTGGGAATTATACATGCATCTAAGCGTGCATATCCATCAATAAATTTGGCTTGGGAGATTATTAAATGGAATGCATTAATTTCTGTTTGGAATCTTGTACTATTTGTATGCTAGAATATTACTCTAAATAAATGAGTCTCATTGTAGTTATATTTTTAAATCAGTATCTGCACCTATAAAACTGAGATATTCTTTTCTGAACAATGCAGTTTGTAGTTAATGTTTCTTGGTGTCCCAATATGAGAACTAAAATCATCAACAGTAAAAATATTCATGTTGAATATTGATGTTTTTCCTCTTCATTATGTTGAGGAAGATGGAGAAATGCAGATATTGTTTTGAAGGGCTAATAGTTCTGCTACATAGTAAGGTGTCAAAATATTAGTTATTACTGTTGCTTAGATACTCAAATTGCTTTATATTCCTTCCCTTTCTCATGTATCTGTTAAATGTTTGAGGTTTAAACTTTGTGGCAGACCCAGAAATACACCAATCAGATCCCTCCTTAAGGAGGAATTTGCTACCCAGGTACCCAACTCCAAGGTTTGTGGTCAGTTGACATACTCCAGCTGTAAGCTTCATCAGGGTCCATGTTGACTTGTGAGCCAAGGTTATGATCTCCTAGGGCTGCTGAGCAGTGATGGAGGACAGTGGTGTTCCAAGGGTCTAGCCAACCTCCCAAGGAGGAACTCCTTATTGAGTAATGTTTGCTCTGGAGCTCTCTGTTTGGAGTTTTGTCAGGTCTGAACCATGTTCAGGTAGCTCCTCATGTCTAATCTTACTGCCTCCTTTTTCTTTCTCCATCCATAATTCTACAATAAATATTTTTACTCTTAACTCTATCTCAGCATCTACTTCTCAGAGAGCTCAACTGGCAACCAACATCAAATTTCATTTTGCATATAGGTGAAAGAAATGGCAACATGAGATTTGAAATTGTTGACCTGTGAAAGCATAAGTTTTTACCTAAAGAATGGAGAATGAACACATCAAATATTTATTTGAGGGGGCAACTCAAACTAACAGCATATAATTAGAAACAAGTCAAAAACATGATTTTATATGTGGTGGGATTCTGTCCTGTCTTGATTCATCTGTTGAAATCCTAATCCCCCAGAATCTTGCAGTGCCAACCTTCTTCATGACCTGAGGTTAATGTACCATCCTGGTGTTAAGATCTAAAATGAACTCGAAATTAAAGGAAACACAAACAGCCAATATTCTTAAGCCTTTTTGGAGTCCTTGAAGCAAAGGTTACATAAAGGCCTTTGAGACTTTTAGTGGACCTGGCATCATTGCTGATATATAAGATAAATTCCTATATATTGATGAGATCCTTGAGGGTGAGGGGACAGCTCTTTACCCCAAGGATTCACAAGACAAACATTATTGAGTTTTCCATGGAGAGTATGTCAGAAAGAGAGATGTCGTTTCTTTGCAAGCTAAATTTCAGGTGCCAAAGTGGAGTACTACTATTTGTTCAGAGGATACCTTCAAGGCGAACCCTTTCAAGATTAAATAGTTAATACAGTATGTTTAGAGCCGTGCAATATTGCCATGACTTGGCCTCTACCTCATCAAGGGGGAAAGTAGATGAAACTTCAGTGAACAAACCCACTGTAGGAGAAAGAGTAGAGGAGAGAGTGTCCTCTTAGTCAGAACATTCAGCACCTTTGACAATGTGAAAATAACCATGTCAACTATATCGGCATTAGTGTGAATCAAGGGAGCGCTACACCAGGTACTGCTGTATTCACTGAAAGGGCCAGGCAAACAATCGTGTTGTTATTGTTATTGTGTTACCTCAAATGTCTACTTCTTGTGTGGAGGGCTATTTGTAACTTTGGATTTGGGAGACTAGGTTAAATACTAGATTAATGTAGTCTACAAAAATGTGGAATGTGTTTTCTGAGTTCAAGGAAAAATTTGAGAGACAGTTATGAGCAATGACCCTTCTTCTAAGAATGCAAGAATTTTGGATTGTTATTTCTACTCCCCAAGCTGGTTCCAAACGGAAAGCCAATGGGCCTTTGTTGAATATGCTCTGCTGGGACTATTCCCTAAGGATCCTGAAACACCAATCCAAAAGAACCTATGCACCCCAATGTTCATAGCAGCAGAATATACAATAGCCAAGTGCTGGAAACAACCTAAGTGCCCATCTACAAATGAATGGATCAAGAAACTATGGTACATTTACACATGGAATTATATGCAGCAGAGAGAAAGAAGAAGCTCCTACCTTTGCCACAGCATGGATGGAACTGGAGAGCATTATGCTAAGTGAGATAAGCCAGGAGGTGAAAGACAAATACCATATGATCTCACTTATGTGTGGAATCCAATCAACAAAACAAACAAGCGAGCAAAATAGAACCAGAAACATTGAAAGAAAGAACAAACTGACAGTGACCAGAGGGGAGGGGGGAGGAGGATAACGGGGAGGGGAAATGTGGAAGGGTCATTAAGGAACATGTATAAAGGACACATGGACAAAGCCAACTGGGGGATAGGATTGAGGGTCGGGGGTGGGGATGACTGGGGTGGGGGGGAGTGGAGAGAGGATATGGAGACAACTGTACTCGAACAACAATAATATATATTCATACATATAAATAATGAAGAAATATTCATATTGTAAAATAAAGGAATATACTGATAATCAATATATGCAGATGAAAAGATGTAAAGGGGCCCGGCTGGTGTAGCTCAGTGGATTGAGCGCGGGCTGGGAACCAGAGGGTTCCGGTTCGATTCCCAGTCGGGGCACATGCCTGGGTTGTGGGCCAGGTCCCCAATGAGGGCCATGTGAGAGGCAACTATACATTGCTCTTTCACCCTCCCTTCTCCTCTCTCTGAAAATAAATAAATAAAATCTTTAAAAAAAATAAAATCTTAGGAAAAAAAAAAAAAAAGAAAATATGTAAAGGGACCATTAGCCGGCATTTCTAGTTCATGCATACAGCACAGTAGGGAATGGCACCGCTAGTTTCTCATCCTGTGTGTTGGCATGTGGTAGAGTCCCGAGCTTCCACGGAGCCTCTGATGCAAAGTAAGTAGCAGCATGGAAATGGGAACAATTTACCCAAGCAAGAGGAGCCTTATCAGCTCTGAGGACAATGGTCTGAAAACACTGCAGTGTGAAGAAGTAGCATCCCTCTGCACTCCAACTTCAGTTCTGGAGCAGCATTATTTAAGCCATTAAACATATTCAGGAGGCTCCATTGGCAGATAGTGCGGCTACAAAGGAAGAGAAAAGTATTTCAGGGCAGTGAGAAGCCCTCATACAATTAAAATAGAAATAAATTCTTGTGATACTTTATGTAAAATAATATGGGCTGACTAAAGCTGAAAAAAACACATGCTACATGCTGTGTAATAAGTGGAGGGCAGCTGGAGGGTGCGCGGCTGGATCTGTTAGACCGTAGAGCTGTTAAGGTAGAATAAGCAGCCAGAGGGGAAATAAAGGCAGGAAGGAGGGAAGCCCTTGAAATTCTATGTATGTCTCCACCATCTGGGAAAGAGAGCCTTTGAAACTGTGCTTTCATCCCAAGGCCTGAAAGGCGGGAAAGGGCCCATAGTCTCCAAAGGAAGAAGCCCATTAACACCTTTGGGCACTCAGGCCACACACCCTCAGAGAAGGCACTGCCTTTACCTGTCAATCAATATGTAACTTCCTCACCCCCTCAGCCGGCGTCCTGCCAACTATATAAGTCCTCAGGACAAAGGGCTTGCAGGCTTGGTGCTCTTAGATCTCTGACCACCCAGCCAGGCCGCCCGACATCAGGCAACCTGGCCTCTGGCCACGCATGCACTGGCCACCCCGGCCCTCACCACCCCTGCACTTGCCACCTTGACTTTTGGCTGCCTTACCTTTGCAGCCCTTACCCTGCTTTGCCCTGAACTTGTGCCTCTCAGCCCCCTACCCCCACATTAACTAGGCCCATTCTCTTCCATGAGAATGGACCACCAATAAACCCTGCTTGCACGCTAATAGACTCGCTGATCTCTAATTCTTTATTGCATTGTCAAGGACCAAATTTCTGGGAGTTTCTCCCGTAACAGAGCCAGTATTGCCAAACACTATTTCATATATTTTTTAAAATTGTGTTACATTTATTGGGGTGATATTTCTTAATAAAATTATATAGGTTTCAAGTGTGCATTTCTATGATACATCATCCGTATATTGCATTGCATGTTCACCACCCCAAGTCAAATCTCCTTCCTTCCGTCACCATACACTCAATCCCCTCTACCCTTTACTGCCCCTTAACACCCTTTCCCTCTTGTAACCACCATGGTGTTGTCTGTGTCTTTATTCTGTGTCCCAGCCCAGAAGCAGAGATAGTACCAGACATAACTTTTATCTAAAGGACTTCTCTGTGCCATGTGGCAAATATCTGATTAGCAAATGTCTGCTCTTCTTTTTTAAAAAAAAATATATTGTTTATCTTTAGAGAGAAGGATAGGGAGGGAGAAAGAGAGGGAGAGAAACATCAGTGTATGAGAGATACATCGATTGGTTGCTCTTTCATGCCCCCAACTGGGGACCCGGCCCGCAAACCAGGCATGTGCCCTGACTGGGAATTGAACCAGTGACCTTTGGTTTGCAGGCCGGCATTCAATCCACTGAGCTACACCAGCCAGGGCAAATATCTGCTCTTCTTATCTTTCTGTGATTTTCCCTCCTCTCCTTTAAAGCCCCATGCCCATATCCTGTTTTTTAGTTCAGGACAGCATATAAGCCTTCATTGCCTGACTGCCTGGGGGTCTCAAGTCTTTGGGTCTCCTGTAGAGCACATATAACATTTGTGCTTCACCTGGTAATCTGTCTTACATCAATTTAATTATTACACAAGCCAAAGAACCTAGACAGGAAAAAAAAAAAGGGGGGGGGGAGTTTTCCACTCCTACACTGTCTACTTCAAGAGAAATTATTTCTGTGTTGAAAAATTTCAGATAGAAGTGATTATATTAAGATTCTGTATTAGTCACTTGTTGATTATCTTGATATATGTTGATCTAGGTTTCTGATACTAAGATGGGGAAATATCTGAAAAGACTTTGGTTGTGTGATTGTGCATACGTGCATGTGAGCATGAATAGTTGCTCCTGCATCTACCTCATTGATTCATATTTTCACTTTGTCTCACTCAACATTTTCAATTTCAAATATATGGCAAATTGTAACTAGAAGGGCTCTGATTCCGTGCTGCCAAGCAATTAACATTAATTTCTGAACCCTTTATAACTACTTACTAAATATGATGACTCATCCATCGTTACCTTTGTTATCTGCCACACTGTTTGGGAAGGGGCCTTTCTGCAACAGTATTCCGAAGTCTGTCTGAAAATTTGGTAAGTGAGATTCACATTCTTGGGTCTCATTTTCAGTAGTCAATTGTCAGTGTAAAGCCATCCTATATGTAGCAGTACAATGTAAATTTTAAATATATTTTTAAATGTGCTTATTCATATGCTATGTCTTCATCAAGTCCTTTTCTCCGTTCAAAGAATTATTTCCCTTCCAGCCTTCAGTGTCAGGCACGGTGCAAGCCCAGTGCTCAGCCCATAGCCACTAAATATCATTGGAAGAAGAGTGAGAAAAGGGAGAACCATCCAACTTGGTTTTTATGAATATTAATACCGCAAATTCTCCCCATTCATCTTGGGTGTGAAGTGGGAAAAACAAAGCTTTTAGACAGCCTCTTTAGTGAATCAAGCCTCTGCTAAGTGAATCAAGTCAAAATGGCATGAGAGGTCACTTCCCCTTATAAAAATTAACATTAGTAACATGAATGCAAGAAGAAAGTGAATTATGTTAAAATAGCAAATAGTTCATACATTGAAATTCTGATTAACCAGTAAGATATTGAATTTTTAAATGTTAAATCACTATTTAAAATTTTTTAAACTCATCTGATTTGAATGATATAGTTGAGTATTAGTAGAGTAAGACTGAAGATGGAAATGTGTTCTGTAAACCAAAATTAAGCTTAGACTGAAATAAAAAAACAAAAGGCATTCATCTGAGCAAAAAGGTGCTGCAGCCCAGGAGTTAGATTCAAGTAGCAACTGAAATTATGTTCTATGGAGAGACAAAGGAAAACCATCTTTTATAGTGAAAGTTTCCACCCAGGTTCTCAATTAGGTCCACTTTATGTAAATGAGGACTCCAAATTGTGCCATTCTGATTAGACGCGCCAGGTCTCGATTCATTGGTAGAAAGATGAAACCAGGGTTTCCTGCAGTGCTTGACTCGGACGGTGAAACCGAGAGTTCTAGCTGAGATTCTTCCTGGTACACAGAGTGCTCAAGAAGTCCTGGTCAGCAAATGGCTCTTATTATTTATAAAATCTGGGCTCTCAGTTGACCAGAGGAAGTCCATTTCAGCAGATAAATTCCTTCTTGAGATTCACGTCAAATGAATCTTTCTTCTTGGAGTCCACAGTTCCAATAGTTCATTTTACCAAACTGTGGGGTACACCCATGGCCCCACAGCCCCCTCAGATTCTGTAATAGACTATTTGGAGATGGAATAAATATTTTTCCCATTCATAATCTCCAGGTGCTGCAGTAATCAGCATCCCCAAAACTGAGATAAAAATATTATTTACACATATACACGGGAGTGTCACTGAAGTACTGATGTCAGTGTGTGCCTGATGACTGGGGGAAAACAGAAAGGACAGAGGCAAGAGGGCATGGACTTATAAGCTGTTGGACAGATGGATTTTGTGGAGAGACTTTCCTGTTTCTTTATAGCTTAGAGGTGTGGGGATAAGAATTTTTTGTGTCAAGAAGGTAAGACACCTGGAGGCTACAGCCTTGTTTGTAGGCACCGAGATTTCCTCAAAGCTATGGGTGTCCTTGAGTTCCCAGTAATGTTATCTTACCTAGTTGCGTAGTTATGGAAATTCACTTATAACATTGGAGGTTTTTCTTTTTTCTCTTGGTCCCAAATCTCCTATTAACTGACTTTAGACCAGCCACTCAGACACTCAGGCGGCTTTCCTGATTTTTAAGGTGTTGGACTTGCCCTGGATTCATTTTAAATTTGATTCCAGATCTAAAATTCTAGGACCCCAAAATATAATACAGAGATCTGATCTCAGGAGAAGCCTGTAGAAAACAGGAGGGCGGGAGAGAGAGGTGATTTCCGTTTATTGCTCCAGGCAAAGCTTCACCTGGCCCTTGAATTTAACTCTTTGCCACCCACAGATAATGAACATTCTAATGTAAATTTCTAAGGTGACTTTTATTGGCAAATGAGATCACTACTAATATTGGCAAAAATAGCAACAACAGAGGATCTATTTTTCTGTGAGTATAACGGAGACTGTGTTCCTTTCTTTAGCACTTAATCTCTCTGCACTGTATTAAGGGTTTTACATGCATTAACGCCCTTAATCCTCATAAAATTCCTCTGTGGCAAACACTTTTATTAGTCCCAGTTTACAGAAATGGAAATTCAGATTTATTCCTGAAAAGTAGCATAGATTACAATGCAATGCGTGGAGAGGTTCGAGGTTTCAGAAAATAGGAGTTAAGGTGACCCTCAAAGATATTACATTAAATATATTGCTATAATAAAAATCTTCCTATATAAAATGTCTTTAGGCTTCAGCATCAAAATTAATTCTACTTTATTGGACTGAACCACTACCTCCCCCTTTATTTTTTCTTATATACCTTTGTACTTAGGAAAACCTGTGACTGTCTTGTTATGCTGAATCCAATTCTTTTTAGAGATCTATGCAAACTATATTTCTTTTTAAGTTTCTAAACAGTTATTATTTTTTTTTTTGCTTCAATCTTATTGTATGTTATACTCTTAGTCTCCTTGGTTTTATTTTTGAAAGTCTCAGCAAAATACTTATATAACCTCTGCTCCAGGCCTTTTCACAAATTGTCAGGCTGGTAAAGGGCCCATTTTTCAAATCTCCCTCTTGCTATCTCAGTAAAATTGCTTCAGTTCCCATTCAATACTCCATGTAAGCCCCAAACTTTCCTGAAGATTTGTGGAATTCCAAAGAAGCATCTATTTTCATGGTGACTTCTGCTTTCTAACTTTGGCTTCTCAGTGTCTGGTTTGTGTGCACCCCCTTCATGCTTGACCATTCAGAAAGATTTGTGAGTTGGAGGTGGGTTATGGGGACATTGGCTAGATGTGACAAGAAAAAAATTTGGAGGTGTTCTAAATTAAAATGAGAGCAGCCGAAGAGTGAGAAAAAGAGAAGTTAGCCTGTTAATAGCTGTAGACAAGCTCTGAGAAAAGACTACTCACATTCCTGTGTATTTGTTGGAGTTTAAGAATAATTTCCAGGCAGCTATTTCCATGATTATCCAAAAAAAGAGAACAGCCCAGGCTGGTGTGGCTCAGTGGATTGAGTGCTAGCTTGGGAACCAAAGAGTCGCCAGTTCGATGCCCAGTCAGGGCACATGCCTGGGTTGAGGGCTAGGTCAGGTCCCCAATAAGGGGTATGCAAGAGCCAACCACACATGGATGTTTCTCTCTCTCTCTTTCTCCCTCCTTTCCCTTCTGTCTAAAATAAATCAAGAAAATCACACGCACACACACAAAGAACAGCCAGGCAGTACACAACCAGGAGCCTCTGCTTATTTTCAGATGAACTTCCCAATCTCTTGCCCACAGCTGATCCACAGGGGCATAAGCTTCTTCCTTGTGGACTCTGCTTTCCTTGCCCCAGAACTGGCCTATCCTCTTTGTCTAGAACTAATTGAAATCCCTGTAGAAGCATTTACGTCTTTCTCCCCTCTACTGGATGCGTAAAAACACTTGCAAACATCTGGGACCATTGATGTGTTGTCTAGCTAGCCATGCTGCTGGTCTCCATGTCTCGAGACCAGTCTTCTTTTTGTTTTGTTTTGTTTTGCTAGCAATGGCTTCGTAAACCCTTTACAAAGAAAAGACTTTAAGCAGTAGAAGTTAAAATTCTTGTTTAACAGATGGAGACTGACCTCGCAGAACCTAAAAATAACTGAATATAGCAGATTCCCTTTTTTTAAACTACAATGTGGCTATGCCACCTCTGGAGTAATATCACTGGCTGTCTAGGCCCCTTAGCTTTGTAATAGGCTTCCAGGTATTCAGGTTGCTACTCCACACTGGTTCCTTCCAAAGTAACAAGCTACTAATGTCATCTGTAGATCTTCCGTTTCAATGTGGAGAGTAAGTTGATCGAGTTATGTCTGCAGGGGCTGTTAGCAGCAATACACCACCAGAATGTTACTGGACCCTTGGTTCAGCAACCTCAGTACTTGACTTCCACAACAAAAGAATTCAGAGCCAAGAAACTCAAATCGTAAGAGAAAGTTTATTTAGAAAGTCACAAAGGTAGAAAGGGTGATCCAGCTGGGACTGCATAGGTTCAGGAAACACATTGCAAAGGCAAAAGAAGGGCCTTTTGAGCTTAGGGGGGGGGAAAGGCAGAGAGAGAATGTGTCTGGTGGAAGGAGACGGTGGGGGAGGGGAGGCGTGGGCGTGCTCTAGAGAGAGAGCAAGAGCTGCACTGAGTCCTTTGTGTAGAGGCCTTTTATCTGGAGGTCTCAGGGAAGAATCTCAATAGAATATTCATCAGCGTTCCTGGTGTGTTCTTTCAGGGATGTGGTCTCTACTGATTGGTTGGCATCAGGACAGGGGTCATTAGTCTTCCCAGCTGGTCCTGATGCAGCCATGGCATTGTCCTGCCTGGCCTCACTGCTTTTCTGGGCCTGGAGCTGAAACATAACTGAGGCCTGGATGGTATCACAAGGGCTCATTGCTTAAGGGAGTGGTCCTGCAAGGGCTTGTATGGGAGCTGTATGAGACTATTCTCCAGCCCTCTTGAGTCTACCACATGACTGGAGATATGAAAGGTCAGGGGGTCTATACCACATGGCCGGTGATATGCTAGAGGAGAAAAGGTCACCCTGGGGGTGAGGTCCTACCTTATCATTGTCCCTTGCTAGGCACCTGGGGCTTTTCGTCTTTGTGACCTTCCCTATGTGGCCTATATATCATTCCTATTCTGCTCATGCCAGTCTAAGTGCCTACTACAGGGTGACTAAGGGAAAAATAGGAGTTGACTTCAAACAATATTGGAAACTTCAAGGAGATAATTAAACATCTCCAGGAAGTTAACAAGAAAGTAGAAGAGATGAAGAAACGAGTATTTTCTAATATGGGATCTTGAGGGCTCTGATGTTGTCCTGGTGATGATGGGGGAGGTTGTTATTGATGCACTGGCTTTAAACTTGGCGCATAAACAAAAGCAAGCACAAATAAAGTAGCATGCCTTTTGATAAAACTCATCAACTTGAACACTTAAAACTAGTGAAATGTGTTACGTGTAAAGTATACATTGATGAAGATGATTTTTAAAATGACATGCTGTATGGCAGAAGCCCCAAACTCCGGAGTTGCTTAAGTGTTTGTGACATTCTGAAAAACCACCCACAGGACTAGTAGATACGGACATGCGGTTTACTATTCACATCGAAGGGGAGCGCGCCAACAGTGGCAGGTCAGTGCGAGAGAGACCGCGCTGCCTCCAGGCTGAGGGTCGTTATAAGGGGCCCCAGACAAAGACAGCACAGGTCCAGGTTGCACAAAGCTGTGTGCATCCAGGGGCTATGTTACGTCAGTATGTACGTGCAGGAGGAAAAGGTCAAGGAGCAGTCATAGGTCAATAAGCTACCCCCAAAAGGAGATAAGGAGGGAGTCACAATGCATTCCCGAAACAATACACATTCTTTCTGGCCAGGAGGCCCCCTGGCAAGCCATTGTCACAGGTGGTAGCAGAACAATGTATTGACCCCACACTCCACCCCAACATCGCTCTTCCACCTCACATTCTTTGTGTTAATTCTTCTGGTAGGGGGGGCCGTGTGGTGCGCATGTTGGCATTTTGCATCCATGTACCACAGATACAGTGAAGGCTATGCCCTAAGGCTAAAAGCGCAATACAGGAGACAAAGAGACCAAGGAGGAGGGAATGCCACCCATAGTCTGTGGCCGTCAGTACCATAATATTCTTGCACAGGGTTGCTGGCATCCACCCCATGAGTTGCACGGTTTCATTTACAGTCCAGTTCCTGTGTTTAATACATATGGGTACAAGTTGTTGTACTTCTACCTGTAATGCTGACTGCCACCCCACACTGTCCCAAACTGCATGTGTGAGCTATGGCTTGGTGTGATTAGCCCGCTCTCTCATGAGGGAAAGCACCCTCTCATACATCTGTTTGAAGAGGGGCTCAGAAGCCTTCTATCCTTTCAGCTACTCCAAATGTGTCTGGTTTGAAGGGCGAATCCACCACGGTAGCCAGCAGAGGCAAAGGTTGGGAATTCTATGTAGACCCAATAGTCTGGGCGGTCGTTCACAGTGACCAGCATTTGCACCCATTGGAGGGAGGTGCTGTTTCCACAGAATCCAACCAGACAACCCCAAGAATTTGACACAGAAACCAGGCAAACAAGATCATAGTATACATTCTATGAAAACAGAAAGAACACAAAGGTTAATGAACACAGCAAATCATGAACCGGTTTCTGCATCTTGCAAGACTGTCAGATGAGAAGACTTCCAAATGCAAGGCTTTGGCTGGAATGAAATTAAACAGGGACCATTTGATAGATCCTCTTTACCTGTAGGTTAAATGTCTCTGGTAATGTCATCAGGTGCTCAGGTAAATTCTGTATGTTTGATACTGCATCAGCAATTCTCAATAATTTCAAGTCAAAGGATGAAGGGAAAATGAAACACTAGTTTGAAAGAAAAGAGGAAAAATTCAGGACCCAGTCTAGTTCATAGGTGAGAAATAACATTTTACAAACAACATAGTAAATTAGAGTTAATTTCCATAATTGTGAGATTTTTATTCAAATATAATCTTTCTCCTAAAAATCTCATTTTTATCAAAAAGCCAAATCAAGACCAATTCATTTATTGCATTAAGTCAAGTTTCAATTGGCCCGGTTATTTGAATAAACACAAACAGGAATAGCAATTGATCATACCAGCTCCTTAAGACTGCTTTACTGGAACTTACACTAGGAGGCTTGAGATTTAGCTTCAGCCATCCCTCCAGGTCACAGAAGCTGAGCCACACACATCTGCCATCAGGCTTTACACACAATGCCTATATTCCTCAAGTCCTTGAGGTTCCCATAGTGCCTTGCGGTTCCTCCTTGCCATATTTCAAGAAAGCAATCTTCGCTCCTTACCTGAAAAGACTGCTATGAACCACACAAGCAAGCATGGTACCAGGCCATTTCTCCAGTGGGCTTTTCTTGGCTTCAAAAGTCAATCACACTTCCTCAAGGCTTTCTGGTAACAACCAGACTCCAGGCATGCCTCCGTCAGGCACGACGTTTCAGTCAAAGTCTTGGTTAATAAAATCACAATTGGAAATTGGCTTCGTGTGTCCTGTTAGGAAGAAATCAGATTACTATTGAATTTATGCAAACTAACATGTTGTGATGGAAAGAATAATACTCATGAGCTTCCAAATTCCAGAGGGATCAGGTTGAGAAAAAATATATAAATGCCTCAATATTGCTCATGAGAGCATACTTTACCAAACTGCTTTAAGAAACAGAAAGTTTTCTTATGTCTGAAAAACAAATGATGGAAAACTAGCAGTATTTTCAACAAAGAGTTATAAAAGCCACAATTATCTATAGTTTATTATGTCCCATAATTAATTTCTCTTGATCCTGATCATCTGCAAGCACCTCTATAAATCCAGTCATTTCACAAAGCTCCAGCAATTTTCACTCAATTCAAAGATATGATTGAAATCCACTCTCAGAAATATGCAATCCAAAACAAATCAGTCTTCTCTATGAACCCCTCCTAAGACATAATATATTTTTACGAATGCAGTGGAGCAAAACAGTAACTGTTTATAAATGAGAAGACATAAACTGACATGGTTACAGAGTTCAGTATAATGCAGTTGACAAAGGAATTTGCTTTCCTGCAACAACATCTTAAGGTAACAACTAAAAATGAAAATAAAAGTTCATCAGAATTTATATAATCTCTGGAACATAAAAATATGTGTATACAAATAGAGCATGCTTATTATTTCTTTATTTGACAAAGCTTCCCAAGTACTTTAAGCATGTTAACTAGGCCTAATTGGTTCCAAAATGTCTCTTTTACAGAAAAGGGAGAACAAGTTCTTGAGTTATTCCAGGGGCCCATTGGAATAACTCAAAGTCATTTTTCAGTTTAAAAAACTCTCTTAAATTTTAAACTTTGGCAAGGCTGTCAAACAAACTTAACCAAAGAGTATAACATAAACTGTTTGTAGAACAACACATTTTTTATAGAAATAACTTCAAAAGACATTAATTAAACTTAAAACCAGTTTTCACATCAAGTGATTTTTCCAGACCACAGGATACTGCTTAATTTATATGTGTTTACTTTCTTCAGGCCAATGAAATATTACACCCTAATTATGCCGCCTGGAGGCAGACGATGCACCATATGTAATACACAGACAAACACATATCACTCAAAGACCATACACATGAAGACTGAACATACAAAGACTATACACATAATTGGACTTACTAATTTGGGTAGAGAAAGCACAAGATGTTCTCATTTGCTTGTCTTTTTGCTTGTCCCCTCTATACAATCCTGCAACCTCCCTAGTCCCTTGTAACTTACCCAGAAATTAGAAGCATCTACTTTTATTTCCTTTAAAACATATTGCCATAACTTATACCTTTTATTACTAAAGTCATATATTTTTCCCTAACTTAAACCTAAGTAATGAGCATTCTTTGGACTGACAAATTCATAAGTACATTTCATAAATCTTACCCCGTTTACTAGATCTTTAACAAAACAATTCTAATTAGTCTAAAATGCAACATAAGCCACTCCTTTCCAAAGCAAAAACAAAATCTAAAGCAAAGACAAAATTTCAAGAAGGGACTAGGATTAGCCTTAGAATCTCATTGTCTTGCTTTTCTCTATAAATGAAGCTCACCTTCTAAGTGCCATAATTTTGCTTCAGCTATTTCTTCCTTTTTCCCCACATGGTCCTCTGTAAGGCCCGCAGGAGCATTGGGGCATCCCCCCAATACTGGTGCACCGCCATGGGATTCCCCCTGCTATTCCCAACGTTTCCTCCTGGCCTCTCTGAAGGAGCATATGGACCCTACACGCAGCCTACCCAACAGAGACATTTTCTGGAATATCCTGTTGGTGACACCGATTGTAGCACAGGATACCCAAACTGGGGAGCTGCTTAAGTGTTCGTGAAATTCTGAAAAATACCACCTGGAGGACTAGCAGATGTGGACATGTCGTTTATAACTCACATTACAGAGGAACGCTCCAACATCGGCGGGTCGGTGTGAGAGGGACTGCACCTCCTCCAATCTGAGGGTCATTAGAAGGTGCAGGGGTGTCCAACCCGTGACCCACGGCCCGCCTATGGCCCGGGATGGCTATGAATACGGTCCAATACGGAATTGTAAATTTACTTAAATCATGATGAGATTTCTTTGTTTTCATTAGTGTTTGTGTATGTAACATGCGGCCCAAGAAAAACTCTTCTCCTTCCAGTGTGGCTCAGAGACACCAAAAGGTTTGACACCTCTGTAAAGGGTCCCAGACTAGGCTGCACAAAGCTACTAACCATGACCCAGAGCCACCATTACCTCACTGTATACAGGCAGGAGGAAAAGATCAAGAGGCAGTCACGGGACAAGAGAGCCACTCCCAGATAACATGAGGGTTACAATCCCTTCCTAAAACAATACACTCCTGGCCAGGGGCCCACTGGCCAACCCTAGTCACCAGTGGTGACAGAGACATGTATTGACCCCACATATACAAATAAAAAATATTACCTCAGAACCAAGTGTATTAGTCAGATATAAGGAATTGACTGGTGTGATTGTGAAGGCTGAGGAGACACACAATTTACCCTATGCAAGTTGGAGGCCAGGAAAGCTGACGATGTAGTTGAGCCTGAGTCCCAAGGCCTAAGAAATGGACAGTCCCAGTGAGAGGGTCCGAGATCAGAGTTAGATTGTGCCAGCTCAGTGTGGGAGGGAAAAAAGGAAGAATTCCTCCTTTCTCAGGCTTTTGTTCTATTTAGGCCCTCGGGGGATTACTATTTGTGAACTAGGTTGGAGAGACCAATTTACCAAACTCACTAATTCATATGCTAATCTAATCCTGAAACAGCCCCTCAGGGACACACACAGAAATAAAGTTTAATCTGAGTACTATATCACCATGGTAGCTGACAGGTAAAATTTATCCTCACTAGTCAGTCTACTTGTTGTCAATTTAGCCCATATATGCAACTCCTTAAACCAGTAATCTCCGAACACAGTAACAAGGTCAGAGTTCTGCCTAATGTGATACAACTATCTTGAGTACAACTGAAAATTTACTTACCCCTTTCCCAGAAGAGGAGTTGAAGTCTTTGAGTGATATTGACTCTTTTCCTTGATATACCATAATTTAAATAGTATTTCAATTAAAATAGTATTTAATAAAAATACTATTTTGCTAAATTAACAATACTTTAATACCGAGATATGAAATTAATACATCCTATGTTACGTGCTAAGGGAATAGACAGGAAAGAAAACAAAAACATGAAAAAACAAACATATACAAACATATTCATAATAAATAAGGAGGGAATCCTCATGACAATTACAGTCCAGTCTGTACATGGTCACGTAATTGTAGTTGATATTTGTAAGTAACTTCTTCCACTACTCATTATGTATGCCCTTGCCCCATGGCCACTCAAGTTAACACGAAAATGTAATCATCATATGAAGATTGGAAAGAATTGTGTCCAAACCCACCTTGAATTATTCCATGGGTTGGGAATAATGTGTAGTAATTTCAGAGTTCTAAGAGAAATCATGGGGGTGCTATGTGAGAAAAAAGAAAGTCAACCAATAAATCCTTTGCATTACAGGTAAATTGGCGTGCTTAACTGACAGTAACTGTTTTGTTTTGGAAAGAATATAATGTCTGTTCATTGTCGATAGCTGAAAAAATTATAAAGGGTATCTAAAAATCACTCATAAGCCATCATTTCCGAGTTAATTCATATTAATATTTTTAAGAAATTCTTCCTAGTCATTTTTCTTATGGATCGTCTTAACCATATTCTATATTTTTTCTAATATTATAATAATCATGTTAAGTGATGTAAATATTTTTAACTACAACTTTTTTGAAGGATTTTATTAATTTATTTTTAGAGAGTGGAAGGGAAGGAGAAAGAGAGGGAGAGAAACATCCCTGTGTGGTTGCCTCTCACACGCCCCTACTGGGGACCTGGCCTGTAACCCAGGCATGTGCCCTGACTGGGAATCGAACCTTCATCCCTTTGGTTTGCAGGCTGGTACTCAAGCCACTGAGCCACACCAGCCAGGGCTTAACTGTGATTTTTATGTTTGTATAATATAATATCCATTTATGGAAAATATATTTAGCATTCCTAATTTGGCACCATGTGTGCATTTTTAAAAATACTTCCATTTTTGCTGCAATCAATACCATAATATAATTTTTGCCTATATATCTGTTCATTTATTTAGGTCTAGACTTTGAGTTTATGCATCAATGGCTATGACTTCTTTTTAAAGGGAGACACTGTAATTTCCAGAGAAGTTTATATTTTAAACTCTGCTGCAGTGTCTACAATAGTCTGAACTATCAGTTTCAATAGTAATGACTATAAGACATTTTGCTTTTATTTTGGTAATTTGATAACTTAGACTGATCAAAATGGTCTTCTGTTTGTCATTTTCAGTTATTTAACTAGTAAGTAGTTTAAGACATATTCATGTATGATGATGAGTCTTAGAACGTCAGTGGTCATTTTGTCCAAGAGGTTTTTTCCCCTGATATCCTTCAAAATAAGCTTATAAAAGAATTCAAATTTGAAAACTCCTGGTGATATGGAGTTCATTTTTTTCTATCATATGAAAATTAAATGAAACAATTAGATCTGGAGATATATCCAATTAGGAAAACTCCACCATTAATGTAACAGGGTGCAGCCAAAAGTGGACCCAAATAGGGATTTGTTATGGGGTCCAGAACTCAAGGTGTCCAGGAAATATTAGAAATATATATATAGGATGTCCTCACCCACACAAGTCTGAACTGGGGGGATGGGACTCCTGGATCAGGGCTATTCAGAGCTGTTTTGTATAGCAGCAGCTTTGCAGCTAACCTCTGGCATGGTCATTTAACATATCTATAACCTTTAACTGGTTTTATAGATATGTTAAATAGCTGTGGCCATGCTTTGAGCCAGGGGGATGGAAGTGATTTACACTCAAGAGGTAACTGGGAAAGGAGGAACACACTGCTTTTGGCGAGAGGGGAGAACCCCGCAGCTTTGGGGCTCCCTTTGCCACACAATTTAGGAATCTGGGAAGCAAGATGTAGCAGCAATGCCGAGCTCTCTCTTAGCAGTTTGGAAGAATGCAGGAGAGACACTGCGGGAAGG
The DNA here is from genome assembly GCA_004026765.1 of Micronycteris hirsuta. Taxonomy (NCBI): domain Eukaryota; kingdom Metazoa; phylum Chordata; class Mammalia; order Chiroptera; family Phyllostomidae; genus Micronycteris; species Micronycteris hirsuta. Next base: position 46,521 of record PVJI01008300.1, on the reverse strand, counting down.
GGTCTGGACCACAAGGCTTTGGAGGAGTGGGGACCCCTCGGCCTGAGAGACAGAGAGAGAAGACTGCATGGCTTTGGGTGTCTCCGTTTGCCATGCGGCCTAGGAAGCAGGAGAGACTTTGCCTGGAAGAAAAGGGGTGAAAGGACTCTTGCTGGTGGGCCATGAGAAGGTGCCACATGGTTTTGGATTAACTGGAGATCTCGGTGGCGACACAATGGATGGTGTTGGAACCGAGGGTCTGCCTGAATCACGGACTTCTACTTCTTTCCCTGAGATACGGTACCCTGGACTGGGCAGGGGGAGAAGGAAGGACTGTGTGCATTTGTGGGTATTCTAGGGAATGGGTATTCCAAAGAACTCTAATATTTTAAAGGAGACCTTAAGTCATTACTCCAAGCCTGTATAACTTGAAAATAAATAATTCCTTTACTTTTCACTAGTCTCTGGCATTGAGAGATATCTTTCCATTGGCTGCGAGCATAACAAACCCGGTGCGGGGTTGGGATATCGTTGGGTGTCCCCGGCCCTTGCTCTGTAACATTAAGACACACATACTTAGCAAAAGTGGAATCTTCCAAAACTGAAGATCAGTATCAGTGATGCTGGAGGTATGGACACAATGCCTGTGTCCTTCCATTGCAAACTCAGTGTGGCATAAAAATGGTCAGAATGATTAAAATAGTCCCATGTAAAAATGGCATCAAGTTGAAAATAAAAATGTGTTACTTGATTTTAAAAGAGACTGTTAAAAGGGAATTAAGAATTTTGTAGGGGTGCAAAAACATAATTTTTCTACCACGTTTTAAAGTGTTTTGCTGGGCTAATAACAAAATTAACAGAGCCAGAGTAACAAGAGAACATTTCCAAAATTTATTATATGAACGTACCTTCAGGGATCCATAAGAATGTGACGCAAAGAAGTCTTGGGCATTAGAAGTTTCTGTGCCATTTGGGACAAAGGGGGAAGTGGGCGGGGGTTTAGGATTTCAAAGAGGAAGTAGGTAATTTACAGGTAGCTGAGAAAGAGTGGGATGCAGGGCAAGCAAATTCTGGCTAGGGATCTGGAAGCAATGGGACAAAGGCACCAATCCAGCTGCACAGGTCCCCCACCCCGGCCCAGGTCCTTCCTTTCTACCACACTTAACTCACAATTCTGAGGTGGATATGCTAAGATTCCCTTCCCTGAAGCTGGCCTTTCCTTCTGGTTCCCTTGGGCAGGAAAGGGGGAAGGGCAAAGGTTGTTTCTGACATATTTGCTTAGTCACGAGCTTCAAACCAATATCTTGAACATTTTAGGGTGGCAAAACTTTGCTCCCGTTCACTGCCATTGTTGATTAAGTTCATGTGGTGAACAAGTTCAACCAACTTTCTTGCTATTCTACAAAGTCATAGCTCACTTGAGAATATTTTAAGTGAGGAAGGGTCCAATCCCCCAATATTATAGAAAATTGCAGGCACATTGGAATCAGGCAGTCCTAGGTTTAAATCTTGCTACTTACTGCTTGTATGACTTCAATTTCTGTGTGTCTTAGTTTGTTTTTTAATAAAATAGAAATAATATTATTTCTTAGTCTGCTGTTAGAATTTAAAGCAATAAGATGCATAAAGATCACAGTACTTGTCTTATAGTAACTGCTGAATACATGTTAGATCTCTTTTCTTCCACTCTTCCCTTGTTCAGAAACATCAATTTTGTTTTTCAGATATCTTGGGATCAATGAAGTATTCTAGGATTTTCTAGATTGTTGCTCCCTTTGCCCTCCAAAGTATACAATTCTGCTCGCTCACAGCCCTCAACAACGGATTGTCTCCCGGATCTCCCTGCCTAGCCTCTTACCTTTTTTTATTCTTTTCTCCTCCTTAGAGTGATGATCTGTCAACGCAGATTTCAAGAAACCCTCTCTAATCAACTGTACCCTGGATTATTAGCATCTGTATTTTAAGTGTGGTCAACACCTCTCTCTGTGGTTTTTGTCATTATGAAATGCTGTCTTTTAATCTAATGTCCTTGCCTTGGATTGCAACCTTTTGAGGACAAGGATTCAAGTTACCAAGTATCTCTATTGAAGACACTTTATTTGTCATTTAATAAGCTGGGTGCTTTAGGAGACAGCAAAGCAAATTAATTCAAGTACTAACTTGAATTCAAATTAATTCAAGTAGGAGGTTAGATGACCAAAAGTTTACAATGTATAGAAATTAATATAGCCCTGGCTGGTGTAGCTCAGTGGATTGAGCGCAGGCTGAGAACCAAAGGGCTGCTGGTTCGATTCCCATTCTGGGCACATGCCTGGGTTGCAGGCCAGGTCCCCAGTGGAGGCTATGTGAGAAGCAACCACACATTGATGTTTCTGTCCCTCTCTTTCTTTCTCCCTCTGTTCCCCTCTCTCTAAAAATAAATAAATAAAATCTTTAAAAAAAAGAAATTAGTATAAATGACAGAAGTGAATTACAAAGTAATATGAAAACACAAAGAAAGAAAAATATAGGCACACTTCACATAAAGGAAGATAGTAAAAGGCCCATTCCTAGTGAGAACAAGTTTTCAATCAAGGATAGAGCATAAAACATCTCATTGAAATACTTTTACTTTTTCTAATCAACTTTGATTACTTTTTAGGGGTTTTTCCCCTAAAAGAAAGTGATTGTTTTGACTGACTAAATTGTACTGCTTTGCATCCTGAGTCATTGCTGCAGAAACAGACGAGGGAATGGTAGGTTATGATTTTCTTAAGGGAAAAAATGACATCCTTCCCTTGACTATGAATGAATATTTTAGTTAGTTTATGATGCTCCAAGTCCTGTGATCACAAAGGGTGAGCACTGGGAATGTCAGAAGCACTCGATAATCAAAGTTGCAGACATCCTGTTGCTTCTGAAAAAGTGCCATTACCACTGTAATCGGGAAAAGATTGTGAGGAGAAAGCCTGAGTATAAAAATAAATCTGAAGTATTACTGTTCGTCTTGCACACAGAGCATCTAGTTAAAGTGGCACAGAGAAAAGGGCTGTTTATTTTGTATATTTTTTGGAATTGCAGGGAGCCCAATGCATAAGGCTGAGACATGAAACCATGTCTCAACTCTGGGATGATTATAAGCGAGAATAAATTGTATCTGCTTAAACAAGAAAGACATTATTTTCAAAAGAGCAATGTCATTCCAGAATATTCTAAAATAATAGAACTGATTTAAGAGCCTTTTGTAGAAATTCACAAGTCCTTTCTTGCTTTAAAGTGAAATCACTCCAATAAAAGTCTTCTGCAGAAATTATTTGTAGGAACAGTATATTAGTTTTCTATAGCTGCCAAAAATTTAGGGACTTAAAACAACACAATTTATTGCCTTATAGTTGGGTAGCTTGGAAGTCTGGTGCAGGTCTTATCGATCTGAAATCCATGTATAAGCACTGCTGTATTCCTTCATGTGGGCTCTAGAGGGACAATCACTTTCCTTGTTCACTCGGGATGTTGGCAGACTTCAGTTCCTTGTGAATGTAGGACTCAGGTCTTTTGCTCGTTGGTTGCCGGATGAAGGTCATTCTCAGCATCTGGAGGCTGACCATATTTGTGGGCCCGTGGTCCCCTTCCTTCATCTTCGGGACAGGAAAAGGAGGTGAAGTCTCTCACAGTTCAAATCTCTCCTGCCCCTGCATCCCTTGCCCCGTCTCTCTGGCTCTACTCTTCTGTCTTCCACTTCCACCTTCAGGACTGGTGTGATTACGTTGGGCCCACTGGAATCAGCCAGGATAAGCTCCCCATCTCAAGGTCCTTTAAAGTCTTTCAAATCCCTTTTGCCGATTAAGTTCATATATCCGCAGGTTCTGGGGATTAGAACATGGGAAATTTGGGGGAGCAGAGAAAGTCCTTCAGCCTGTCGACCATAGGGAGATAAAAAGATGCCTGACTGTTCTCCCTTCTGTTTTTCCTAAATTGCTAAGTGGGCATTTCAGAAGCTTTATTGGTTACATGATTTGATGAGATAAGTAAATGCTCAGAAATGATCTAGTTGTGATGTTCAGGGTGGTGGATGTGGTGTTGGATTTTGAAATGAAATCAGTTTCACCTCGTGTTCACATTCCCAAAGCTAGAGTTGTGTTCCTGTGGATGGGGGAGGGGAAGACGGAGGTAGATGACATGCGTGTTCCTCCAACTACTTATTCGAGATTTTACTTTCCTTTCTGAGAAATACTCTATATCTAGAAATTGAAAAAAATACTTCATGTATAAACAACCAGTTTGTGAATATAATTGTTTATGTGAGTACACGGAATGGAAGTGGAGGCCAACCAAAGGTTTGCTGGTTCGATTCCCAGTCAGGGCACATGCCTGGGTTGCTGGCCAGGTCCCCAGTAGGGGACGTACAAGAGGCAACCACACATTGATGTTTCCCTCTCTTTCTCCCTCCCTTCCCCTCTCTCTAAAAATAAAGAAATAAAATCTTTAAAACAAAAACAAACAAAAAAAACTCCATTGCATGTGCTAAGAAACTAATTTTGTTTTTTAAAAAAACCACTCCATTTCATGCCCTAGTAGTTGAGAAACAAATTATATATCTGACTGTAATTGTCTCCAAGACACAGCTTGATTTGTAGTGTGAATTGAATAATTATCTATATTGAAATTAGGAATGAATATTTATGTTAATATAGAACCATACAAGGGCTTGTTTATTTTCCTAATTTGTGTACTGAAATTAGGTACTAGATAGTAATTTAGTAAATAGTTAAGTTTGTCAAGGAAAGTACTTTTTATGTATGAATTATAGGCATTCACTGGAGAAATTTTATGTTTCCTCTATAATAAAAGTGATTTTATCTTATTTATACAATGCTTATTAAAGAGTAAACATTTTTAGAGGTTCATGCCTAGTCATGTCAAGAAAAGGTATAGTCGTAAAATAGTTATGGTAAAAAATTACCCTAGTCTTAGAAAATTTTCAATACTTGAACAGAGATTTTGCAAAATGTTACCCGGAATGACTCTTATTTCAATATATAATAGTTTTAGTAAAAAAGAATGTTACTCTTCAAGTATTGGGGAGTAACAGAAGGCTATCATGCACATACGTGGTCCCCAAAAATATATTTTATAGGTGCTTTGTATGAATCATCTAACCAAAAAAAAAAAAAGGTAAAAAGTCACAGGAGCTCTCCACATGCATGTTTTTTTTTTCCCAAATCTGAGCGATGTGCCCATTAGGTTTCCCAGACCATTGTGTTGATGCTAGTTATTTGAATGGCTCATTTTGGGTTGTTCTCTTAGTGACAGAAGAAAATAATTTGGTTAAATAATTGAACTGGAAATACAGTTGATCCTCAGAATAATCTAACTTCAGCATCTTTAGTAGTCATCAAAACAAGAACAGAAAATCTAAAAATAATGGACTACTTATTTTTTCCTTGTCAACAAAAAGAAAAGGGAAGAAAATGGGATACATTTAATATGCAATGTGCAGGTCCTGGCACAAATAACGCCTCCTTTTTATTACAAAATCATAACGTCATTCTGTAACATAACAATATCACACATGAGCACACCATAGGACATTTTAGGTGAAATGTTCAAATTAAAACTAAATTAGTATTCCCATATTATTACCCTACCCACCACACTCAAGCAGGCCTTCCTTCTGCCAGACCCTGCATATTAGAAATTATAATATATAAAATGTCTTCAGAATAATTTCCTTGGACAGCTTTTCTGAGACGGTACATTTGCATGGCTTCTTTGCAAATTTCAGTTCAAGAAGGTCCTTGTAATTATGATACAAATAGAAAAGCTGTTGCTAACTGATACTTAGACATTCTCTGGAGAAACAGTCTGTACTCTTTAACTGAGGCAGTACCACCAGTTTGATATCTTTGAGCTTTTGCACTTTTTAAAATAACTGAATCAAAGGATATATACCACAGTCTAGACAGTGAAATATTAGGTGAAAGTACTTACTCTTCTATCTAAAACCCCCATGGTCTAGTTTTAGTGTGATTTCACAAAACATAGATGACTTTGATGTCATTTTTTACATTTGGATAATAAATACTTCTTTAGTTTAATTTATCATTGTTGCTTCCTGTTGGTAACTGTTGATATTGAAATGGTCATTACTTATTAATGTAACGTACAGTGTTTTCATTGTTAAGGCATAAGCAGATTTAAAATAAGACTCTAAGTATTTTTCTTAAAATATATCTTTTATACTTAAACCTCCCCCTACCTCGGTGTATGTTATAACTAACGGGGTTACAAAACTATCAATGCCCACTGGACAAAACGTAAGTAACACTCTCCGCTACCATACTACAACCATAGAGAGTTATGCTTTTGCCTATCTTTTAGACTTACCTAAAAACCAGGGGATTCCTATTGCACATGTAAGGGCCTTGGAAATCACCACTCTATCCTAACAAGTTGAAGAGACTGAAAAAAGAACAAGTCTTCATACATGCATCAGAGAGGGGAGGATACAGGGCACCCTGCTACCCCAAGATCGGAGAGACAAGTAAGTGAACAATAGACCGAGCCACAGCCTACTGGTGGGGACACTCTAAAGCAGAAACTGCCGTGGGAACCAGTGCCAGGGTAGGCCAACTTGAACTGCAAATGACAAATTGCTAGAGGCTCAGTGTGGACAACTCTGAGAGTTAAACACTGCAGGGAAACGCAGCCATAAGGGGAGCCCACCGTAATCGCGAGCTTCATCTGCCAGAGCTTGAGTAGGTTCCCACAGCAAATATCAGGGAAAGATTGCCTCCTGCTTCTGGCAGGGGGAGGGAAAAGGAACCATGTTGAAATACACCGGAGTGTTCTGGCGTTCTTCACAAGCCCAGCTTTCAAAGGAAATTCATTAGCCAGATCCTAAATTGCTAGAGAAATATCAGAGCCTCACTGACCTGCGGGAAGCAAAATATTCAACTCCACTGCACCTTTTAAAAAAAATTATTTTTTGCAAAACAATTGGAAAACATTTATTATACTGACATATGTACATCCTACTACTAATAAAAACCCAAAGTAACAAATTTGCTGGTGCCAGAATTTAATGTGTTTCACTTGGAGAGACTAATGCTCAACACCACTTGGTGTAATTTCAAGTTTGATGAGCTTTTAATTATTTTCACCCCACTTGTAAAACCCAATGAGGAATTCAATATAGTATATGACATTAAATGACATTAATTGTTTCGTAAGTCTTCAGACTCTAAAAGAACTCCTAAGTAGACAAGCAAAACTACAACAATAGAAGCTTACTTCTTTCCCAAGTGATTGGTACAGAAAATGTGGTCATACAAAAGCAAAGGGAAAACGACAGAAAAGAAGGCTCTCTGGCTTTAGGATCTGTAAGAGTTATAGATACTTTTAACTGAAGATGGAAATATTTAGAAACAGTGCTTGTTTGTATCAGACAACCTCCTTTATGGGAGAGATTTTAAATTCAAAATGACTCATTCCTATTTCTGCCTGAACAAAGATAAAAATCAAATAATACATTCGAAACCAAGACACCTGGGTAAAGGGACAGAGATGCTATAATTGCAATGGAATTTAAGTTTAAAAACAAATTGGGTGTGCTATACCACAGGCCTCAAAAACGCTTGCTGATGAATTTTGGGAAAGGCTTTGGGTGGAGGGAAGAGATAAAGACAGTAGGAAAAATTGTAAAAACAGTGGGTTCCCTTTGAAAATACACTGAGAGACAAGCATTTGGTTTTGTGACAGAGACAATTTCATTACAGAAAAAGAAACTATTATGTGGAGTACAAAAAAGCCTCTACAAAATCACCAGAACGTGTGCTCATGACTGTACTAAAGCTCAATGTTTGAGAAGTTTAAGGAATTTTCATGGTACATTATAGTGTTTGATTTACGATGTCTGGTGTTCTGAGATTAATTTCAGCTTGTTGATAATGAAGTCCCCTTAACACTGTGTCAGAAGCTATACTTTTTCCCCTGCTTAAGTCACCGAGTTCCAATGTCCCGTGCACTTTAACATGCTGTCTCACCTAAGGGAGGAAAAAAAACTGAGAAACACTCGTGAAGTCCACAGGCGTAGGCTCACTAACAGACTGAGACCTAATCATAGGAATATAGCATGCTTCTAGTCTCCCCCAATGGCTTACCACAAATCTACTAAAGGCCCGTTTATACCAGTTTCTTTTACTTGATACATCATGTTTGTCTATCAAGAAAAAAATTAGGAAGCATACAAAAAGGCAAGAAATACAACTTGAAGAGACTGAGCAAGCACCAAAGTCAGACATGGCAGAGATGTTGACATTATCAGACTAGTAATTTGAAACAACTACGATCAATATGCTAAGGGCTCTCTTATGGAAAAAGTGGACAATATTCAAGAACAGATGGACAATATAAACAGAGAAATGGAAATCCTAAGAAAGAACTAAAAGGAAATGCTAAAGGCTAAAAAAACAAAACAAAACTATAACAGCAATTAAGAATGCTGTTGACAAGTTTATTAGTAGACTAGACAAAACTGAAGAAAGGATGTCTGAGATTGACCATAGAGCAATAGAAACACGAAAACTTAAAAGCAAAGAGAACCAAGATTAAAAAGAAAAAAAAAATGGAGCAGAATATTCAAGGGCTGTGGGACAACTACAAAAGGTATAACATACACAAATGGGAATAGCATAAGGACAAGAAATTGAGAAAGGAACAGAGGAAATATTTGAAACAACAATGACTGAGAATGTCATCAAATTAATGTTAAACACATCACAGACTCAGGAAGCTCAGAAAACAACAAACAGGATAAATGCCCCTATAACTACACCTAGCAAATCACTTTCTAATGACAGAAAATCAAAGATAAAGAAAAATCCTGAAGGATGCTAAGAAAGCAAACACCTTTCCTAGAGAGGAACAAGTATGAATTATATCCAACTCCCTCAGAAGCAAAAAGAAAGTGGGTGAAATATTTAGAGTGTTGAGAGAAAATAAACCTCCACTGGAAATTCTCTGCCCTGCAATATTAGTCTTCAAGAGTAGGGGAATGTGTTGCCAGTAGAGCTTCCTTGCAAGAAATGTTAAAACAAGTACTTTAAAGAGAAGGAAAATAATATGTTACAAACTTAGATATACATAAAATAAGGAAAAGCATAAAAAAAGGAATAAGTGAAGGTAAAATAAACACTTTTTTTCTTATTCTTAATTTACGTAACAGTGCCAGTTTGTTCCAAATAATAACATCAACAACATATTTAATTATGTACACTTAGATATATATCACACATAACAATAAATGTCTCTATTTTTCATATTACATGGCTGGATACCTTCTGGACAGACTATGTATATGCATCGCCATCAGCTGCCCCATCCTATTTTCATGAATCTCATCGACAGTCTGAAATCTCGTCCCTTTCAAAGGTGATTTTAATTTGGGGAAAAGTCAGAAGTCGCTGGGCTCCAAATATGGGCTGTAGAGGGGCTCAGTCACCTAGGTGATTTGATGTTTCACCAAACAGCTCTGCATGAGGCGCGATGCATGAGCGGACGCATTGTGATGAAACTGCCAATCACCAGTTGCCCATAGCTGTGGCTTTCTAAATCATCTCAATAGTTTCCACAGAGGAATGTTCAAGCTTAATGTAAAATTTGATGCAGATTTGTTGCTCCACTCACTCAGTCATTTTGAATGTGATGGCCACACAGAACACATGCTCACTGAACAGCATCTACCGCCCCCACTGACTAGTACAGTGAAGTCGTCATTGTTCACACATGCGCATTCCAGTCTACTCTCCTTGCTGCCAGGTTATATCGATGTCATGCAAACTGTTCTTGTTATATTAACAATGGCTGGACTTTTTCCAGACAGGACTTGTGAGAACATATTTCTATTTTTTCTTGTTTTTTTCTTGAATAATTTAGATACTAGTTCTTAAAAAACCAGTTGTATAGTTTCTAGATATCTTATTTTTATTGACTTGTACTTTACCTCCATTTAATCAAAGAACATATGTCCTAAAACTTTAAAGTTTTAAAATTTATTGAGATTTGTTCTGTGAATCAACATATTTGTAATCTTGTGCACTTGGTGACAGGCTGGTGAAAATGGCAATATTCATATTGCATATCATTCTGACATATTTGAAAGTTATACTTCTAATGGTCTTTTCATGCAGCCTCTGTTTCAATATGTTTTAGGTTTTCAGCAGTGTGTCTATTATCTTCCATGTCCAAGGGGGTATGGGTGTGTGTGGCAGTGATTTCTACACACGTGTAAACATGCAGTCCTGAGAATTTACACGTTTTGAGCACAGCTCCGTGTGATTCCCGTGTAAACAAGTGTGAATCATGTCTGTAGAATGGGAATTCTCTAATAGGAATTTGGCAAAGATGTATCTTAAAAAATTCTGGCTTGCTGTGCCCTGCTATGAGTAATCCTACACCTGTTCTGCTTAATCCCATGTATAATCAATCCAATGTAAATGTGTGCTAATGCCCCTGATAAAAACCCTAGCTGGACAAGCCACTGGGCTTTTTCCTGAGATGGGAGGAATCAGCCACGTGGCCCCGGTCTCTCTTTCCCCGCGTGTCTCAGTATGAGATTCATACACGCATTGGGTCACGGTCACCCACGGGTATCGGCAGGTCCGATCTACCCCGTGTCAGGTGTGTCTGCCCTGATCTGTAGATATTTTAGAATGTATAGTCTTTTTTTATGCTCACAGTTTGTTCTGTTTCTGTATTCTCATACTTTTTTTCTGATACACACATTGATGCGGTTTTATTTTTATGCAGCTCACTTGTAAGTGATTAATATCAAATTTGTCTAGTACAAAATTGCTCTCAGAAGACTGTATTATAATCATAATTATAACAATTTCAAATACTGTGTAAAAAACTCCCTGTGCTGCGATGTTGAGTAGGGCAGTACAGCTCTTAAATTTAAGCCCAAATGGTTCATCATTATCTTGAAACTTGTAATTTCAGAAATTGAAATCTCCTAATAGTGATTTTGGCTTGTACAGCTGACTACTGTGGGTAACTTCTTACATCCATGTGCATTTGCAATTCTTAACCTCTCTTGCAGTTAAATTGTTGACTACTTTTGCCCAATGTAATGTGAGAGAAGAGACTTGGGGCCAACGTGGTTAATTATGTGGCTTGCTTTCGCCACCCTCTCTCTACTTTTTGGCCTGCCAAGATGTCACAGGTCAACTCCGAGTCTCCAATCCAGCCAACTACAAAGTGAACACAGCCTTGGCCTGCATAACCCACCACAATTTTGACAACAGTAAGACACAGGCTTCGTTGTTGTTAAATCAATAAGGTCACTTGAAATATAACTCAACTAGATTTTGAGGGTGTTTTATCATATTCTATATGTAAATGTCCTTAATGCTATAAATATGTGTTCTGCAGTTAAAAAAATGTACCAACGAAGCTCGTAAAGTACATTTTCCTATGATATTTTCTACTTAAAACAGCACAGTGAGTTAGTTGTAAGATATTGTATATATAAAGGTAATACATTTTTAGGACACACTGAACATTAGACATGTTCAATAAATGTTAAAACTACTTATGTTGTATGCCCAAGAACTGAATCTTTGATTTATATAAATCAAACTTCCGTGAATAGAGTAAGGTGAATATCTCAGTGACTTTTCCAAATTAGTTGCTCTCAAAATGTAGTTTCCAGTGTCATCATCAAGAGCAAAATTGTTAGAAATGCAAACTCTCAAGCCCTGTCCCATATTTGGTAAACAAAACACTTAGGATTGAGGCCTAAAATTTGTGTTGTAACAATCTCCGCCCCCAGTGATTCTGACGCACGTTGAAAGTTTGAGAGCCTTTGAGGTAAATTTGTAATGTCCAGTATAGCAGACATTAGCCACACATGGCTACTGAACACTTGAAATGTGTAGTGTCCTATTGGAATGTGCTGTAAGTGTAGTATACACACAGGATGTCAAAGAATTAGCTTGAAAGTAGAATGAAAAATATATCATTAATGAATATTGTATTAATTAAATGTTTACATGATAACATTTTAGGTGTATTGGATTAAAGGGAATAGATTATGACAATTAATTTCACCTGCATTATTTACCTTTAAAAATGTAACAACTAGGAAATTTTAAGTTTTTTTTTCCCAAGATTTTATTTGTTCATTTTTAGAGAGAGGGGAAGGGACAGAGAAAGAGAGGGAGAGAAACATCAGTGTGGTTGCCTCTCACGTGCCTTCCACCAGGGACCTGGCCCGCAACCCACACATATACCCGACTAGGAACTGAACAGCTGACCCACCAGTTCACAGGTCGGCACCCAATCCACTGAGCCACACCACCCAGAGCAGGAAATTTTAAGTTTTATATGTGGCTTGCATTTTATTTCTACTGGACAATGCTACTATGGAAAATCCAGGCCCTCCAAGTTCCTTCTCAGTTCCTTCAAGTGTAAAAGGTACTTCTCTTGTCGTTAGTACCCATACTGAGGAATCATTTTGATTCTTGTCTTCTATGTACCTGCATAGGTTCAACTATTGCGTGCCTATGCCCCAAACCTGATAAATCTTAACTCATCCTTCAGGATTCTTTAGTTAGATGATATATGTGAACTTCATTAGACTAAATCCTGAAGAACGTTTACTAATCTAAATGTAAGTGCGTTATATTTTAACTAAAACCATATCTCATATACAAATACATTGATTGTATTCATACATTGCCCCAGTCTGTATGCCATTTCAGTGACCTGTGAAACGTATAAGAACATTTGTATTTATTTCAGATTTATTGAGATATAATTCATGGAGATATCATTGACAGACAACATGATCGTTGTGTTCAATGAGTTGATTTAATAAGCTTACATATTGTAAAATGATTTTTTTGATAAGAACATTTGAGATTGACTCACTTAGCAATTCCTAAGTATATTATACAGCATTGTCAGCTGTAATCAATGTGGTTGGTGTACAGAACTTATAAATCTTATGATGGGAAGTTTGCATCCTTTGAACCATCTCTGCCCATCTATCTCATTCAGCCCTTGGTTACCACCACTCTACTCTCTATTTCTGTGGTCTGGCTTTTTGCATTTTGTCAAATGCTCTTTCTGCATCTGTCATCTTGAGATAATCATCTTATTTTTGTCATTAATTGTATTAATGTGGTATATCCCCTTTATTGATTTGTGCATGATGAATCATCCTTGCATCCCAGGGATAAATCCCACTTGATCATAGGATAAAATCTTTTTAATGCGCTCTTGAATTTAGATTGGTGATATTTTGTTTAGAGTTTCTGGACCTGTGCTAATCAGGGATATTGGTTTATAGTTTGTTTTCTTGTAATGTTTTTACATGGCTTTGGTAACAAGATAATGCTGGCAGCATGAAAGGAGATAGTGTTTTTTGTTTTCCTCCTCAATTTTTTGAAAGAGTTGGAGAAGGATTAGCATTAATTCTTCTTTAAATATTTGGAAGAATTCCAGTGAAACCACCTGGTCCAGGGCTTTTCGGTGTCAAGAGGTTTTTGATTTCTGATACAATTGCTTTACTTATTATTGCTATGCTCAGGTTTTCCATTTCTTCATGATTTCTGTTTTGATAGGTTGTATTTTCCTAGAAATTTAACCAATTTCTTATAGGTGTCCAATTTTTTTAGCATGCAACTGTTCATATTAGTCTCTTGTCATCCTTTGTATTTCTGCAGTATCATTTCTAACGTCACCTCTTTCATTTCTGATTTTGTTAGAGTCCTCTCTCTTTTTTACCTAGTCTAGCTAAAGTTTGTCTGTTTGTTATGTTTTTTTGAAAATCAGTTCTTAGATTTGTTGGTCTTTTCTATTGTTTTTCTACTCTTTATTCCCTCCTGGTTTATAAGGTGTTTGGTGAAAAATCCACTGATTGCCTTATGAGGTTCCTTTGTATAAGAGAATTTTTGTCTCTTTTGCTGTTTTTAGAATTCTCTCCCTGTCTTTGCTTTTAGACAGTTTTGTTATTATGTGCTTTGGAAAAGCTGGTTTTGTATTGACATTTGGGGATGATTCTTGAGCTTCATTAGCTTAGATATCTAAATCTCTCCCCAGGGTTGGAAATTTCTCTGCCATTATTTCTTTAAATAAGTTTTCTAATCCTTTCTTCTCTCTTCTCCTCAGGGACTCCAAAGATATATACATTAGTTCTTTTAATGGTGTTTCATAAGTCCTATAGGTGTCTTTATTCCTTTTCATAACTTTTTTCTCCTCTGATTGGATAATTTTTTATTGATCTCCCATATAACTCACTGATTCTTCCTTCTGCTTGCTCAAGTTTGTTTTTGAAGCTCTTTGATGAATTCTTCATTTAAGTCATTATGTTTTACAACTCCACATTTCCTGTTTGGCTCTTTTTAATGTTTTTTCTCCTTTGTTGACATTTTCATTTTGTTTATATATTTTTTCCTTATTGTGTAAAATTGTATCTGTATTCTCTTAAAGCTCTCTAAGCATCTTTAGAAAAACTATTATGAATACTTTGTTGAACAATTCCTGGATCTTCCTTTCTTTGGGGCCAAGTCTGGAGGTCAACTACATTCATTTTATGGAGCTGTAGTTCCAAACTTGTTTGTAATCTCTAACCTTTTGAGGTGCCTGCATGTTTAATAAAGCAGTCAGCTCTTCCAGACCTTATAGACCAACATTGATAAGGGAAGACTTTAGCTTCTGGGTGGGGTCATGCTGCTCTAGTGGTACAGGGTGCCAAGTGTGGGGACACAAGTGTGGTACCTGGTCTATGTGGAGAGTGACATCTCTTCAGCTCAGGCCACTGGGTTCCACTGCACCAACAACTTTGTGGTCCTTGGCAAGTGCTATAGGGGACACACAGTGGCTGCATTGGCTGTTGGTGCCCTCAGTGGTGCCTCTAGGTCCTGTGGCTAGGGACCAGGACAGGCAGGGGTGGTGACTGGGCCTAGTGGTATACACACACTCAGTTGCAGGTGTCTCTGTAGCAGCAGAGGCCAGTGGCAGACACATACATAGTATTGGGGACCAGGGCAGACAGCATGGCCTGGGACCAACTACTGGCTCACTGACAGCTGTTAATAGGCTCTCCTGTGGGCGCTTGCTTTCCCTCCAGCTGTGCGTACTGCATTTGAGGCTGACAACAGGCATCAGGTGCACAGTTGGAGTGGCTAACGCTGAGCATGTGCACAGTGGTGGGGTTAGTGGGGGTTGGGAGGTTGTAGGCTGGTATTTTATACTCATGCAGCCACAGAAGCCTAAACTGGCTGTTGGTGCATTTACTGGATTTTGCCTGGGGCATGGTGGACAGAGGGAGTGCAGGTAGACTCGGCTGGCTAACACCTTGTACTTATTTAGCTGCAGGGGCCTGGGCTGGATGCTGGTGTGTTTCCTGGGCTCCTGGTCTGACGCAGGGGTAGAGAGTGGAGGGAGCCAGAATGGACTCAATAACTGGCATCCATGAATGTAAATACCTGTGGGGCAAAGGCAGATGAAATCTGCAGAGGGTCCCGGGCAGCTATGTTGGCTGTTGGTTTCACTGGTGGTGAAATCTGTTGAGTTTGTCTCTGAACTGCAGTCACTCTTCTTCATGGCTGTTATTAATAGGCTGTGCTTTTCTTCCTTGTTCCTAGCTGTCTTTGTACATCTCAGCTTTGCCGTTCTGGATGGGGTAAAACCAAAGTGGGACCTTGGTGTGGTACCCTGGAAGACTGGAGGAGCCGGTTGCTCACTTTGCTCTTTCTTTCCAACTGGGGCTTCGTTCCCTCTTGGCGCTGAATAATTCTGGCTTGAGGGATGGGATGTTGTTAAAATATTTACCTGACTCTAGAGCTCTCCAAGAGCTGTTTTTGTTTGTGGATAGCTGTCTGATGATCAAGTTCTGTGGGGAGAGGGAGAGGCAGTGGTCTCCCACGATGCCATTTTGCTCTGCTGTTAGAGCATTTGTAAAAGAGCGTTTCCAGAATGTTTCTGGTTTTCCAAGATTTGTCAAATGACTGTGAGCATACTTTTATTATTGCTTCAGTTGATTTAAAAACCTTTCTCCTGAAGTGTGTGCCACAAAACTCATAAGGATTAAACTTAAAACCTTGAAAAATAAAGATCCTGTCATTATTTACCTTTTTCAAGGGGGAATTCAGATGGCCAAAGATACCAGAGTTCCATCAGTTACAGTAATGGGACATTTTCTTGTTCTAAATCACTGTGCCAATTATATCCAAAAAAACAACCTTTGTTTTTCTTTTGAAAGACGATGGGTTTATAGCATAAGAACTGCAGAAGAAAAGGAGAAGGATCTAAGAAGAGACAGATACCGATGCAGGAGCTAAATTTTTGTTAAAGATTCACATATAAATCAGTTTTCTTTAACGCGATGTGAATTTTGCCTCAGAAAGCAAGGTAATACAACGGGCTTTCATTTTGAAGGCACCCCTCACACTGCTAGCTTACAAACTGCAGAAATTGAATTTCAGGTAAAGTACTACTTAGATAAGAATACTATATTTTCAGAATTCAAATTAAGGTGTCCCAAACCTCACAGCCCACTGTCGGATGCTGCACTGGCCCTATCACCCTGCTTTGTTGCACCACTTTTCTAAGTTACAGGAAGTCAGTGAGGGTGGAACACAAAGAGTGAGAAAGATCAATTTAACACTAAATGACTGGATTGTTATGCCAGCTGACACTGTTTTCCCTATTCTGTCCTAGCTTATCAGTTAATTAATTAATGAATGGACCTAGTACTGGTGTCATTTAGTTTGGTTTTTATTGTCTCTACTAGTGGTTACTGATCAATTGATCTCTTCCCTCTGGACAGTAGGCTGCAGGGAATAGTTTCACAGGTGTCTCCTGAACACACACACACACACACACACACACACAAGCTCACATGCTTATATGCCTATTGTTCTCCTCCTATGCAGTACAGATGCAGCTCTTATGAAATATTCCATTGATGCTTATTCCCAGGGACAAAAAGAAATAGAAATGTAGATATTAGGAGAATAACAAAAATGAATAATTGTCAAGACTCAAACATACAACATACTGTTCCCTTGGTGTCATGATAATATAAATGAAAATTTCCCAAGCACCATCTCCAACCTATTCACTCTATGACTTTAAATGTCATTTTTATTTTCTGAGTTTGCTCCTCTTTTAATGCTGGAGTTATATCTTAGTCTCCCTTTCTTTAATAAGTATACTGGTATCATAAAGATAATATTTTACCTAATAGTGAATTTCTTATATGAGGACTGTCCAGAAGGTATCCAGCCATAATACAAAAAAAAGAGACATTTACTGAAGAAGATACAAGAGACAAGAAACATTGTCCATAGGACAATGACACCTCAGTCCTTTCCAAGTAGGCACCTTGGGACCTCACACAGTTCCCCTCAGTCGCCATCAGCTGCCGCATCATATTTTCCTGAATCTCAATGATAGTCTGAAATCTTTTCCCTTTCAAAGGTGATTTTAGTTTTGGGAGAAGCCAGAAGTCACAGGGCACCAAATCTGAGCTGCAGGGGGGCTGGGTCTCATGGTGATTTGATGCTGCACAAAAAAAAACTCTGCATGAGACATGATGCATAATTGAATGCTTTGTTATGATGAAGCTGCCAATCACCAGTTGCCCATAGCTGCAGCCTTCTGAATCATCTGAATAGTTTCTGGGGGTAATATTCAAACTTCATGCAAAATTTGACACAGAATCATTGCTGTACTTGCTCAGTCATTTAGAATGCGACAGCCACACAGCACACATACTCATTCAAAAGCATCTACCACCCCCACTGACTAGTACAGTGAAGTTGTCATTGTTCACACATGCGCATTCCAGTCCGCTCTCCTTGGCTGCCAGGTTACATCGATGTCACACAAACCATTCTAATTATATTAGCAATGGCTGGACTTTTTCCAGACAGACTGGGTCATGTTTAGCAGTTAATGAATCAAAGGAAGAATAGGAGTCAGTAAATATGAGTAACATTATGATAAATAGCTAGAAACTGTATCTTGGTCTCTTTTGCTATTTATGTATCTTTGGGCAAGTTACTTAATTCTCTTAGTTCTAGTTTCCTCATCTGTAAAATGGAGAAGAAGAATCCCTTCCATTTAGGGCTACTGTGAGAATTAAATAAATTAATGCATGTAAATGACTGTGCTCAATGCCTAACTTGATAAATCTCAACTTACTTTGTTATTATTATTTGTTTATTTAATATCATATATATCCTGACATTGAAATGATTAAGTAAATAATTAGCATAGTATATGTGAAAGGATAGCATGTAAATTTATGAAAGTTCTCATATTTTAATTAATTAAATGAACAAAAGCTCAAGATGAAATGATAAAGTCTGATAGAAGGATAAAACACAGAAACTGGAGGACAGGTGAGACAAATCAGAAATCAAAATAACATGACTACAGATCAATAAATAAATGAGAAGCATCAGAGATAATAAACTTGGATAAAAATCATTACAATCAATAGGAGAAAAGCCTTTATATATCTTCCTATAAATAAATAAAAAAGGCACTCAGAAGCATAATACAGGAAAATTTAATTGAAATGAAGGAAAAATCAAATCTGCAGATCAAAAGAGCAGATCATATATCAGGGAAACTCATTCAGAACAATTGACGTCAAGGCACATCCTGTTAAGTTATTGGATTTCAAGGATAAAGAATGTATTCTGCTGCAATCTAGGCATAAAAAGCAAAGTCACTGACTAAGGGAATAATAAAGCGAACCATAGAAATCTCCATAGCTACAGTGAAACCAGAATAGAAATGTATAAATATGCTCAGTATTCTGAAAGAAATAAAATATGTTTCTAAAATAATTTATTCACTCAAATTGTCTTCAAAAATAAAGCAAAAACAATATTTTTCCCACATTACTGAATTTAGGGGCTAGGGTATAATAAAATCCAGTTGATCTAGAAATGATCAAAAATAAAAAATGTGTGAGAGGCTTGGATAAAATGCCAAGTGGTGTGAATTGATTCCATTTTAACCTAGAATTCTGAAGAAACTGAAATTGCAGTTAAAAATGTAAATTCTTTATGACACAAAGGAAAAGTAAAATAAAAGTTCTTTCATTATTAAAAATATATAGGTTAGAGACCTACCACTTTAAAAGCCAGGAGTTAATCCTACTGAAAAATCAGTTTTTTCTTAATCTTAACTGAATATCCCAAATTCTAATGTGTTTATCTGGAGTTCATTAATTTTTTTCAAGTTTATGTTCATTTCTCTTTCTTTGTTATTCTATTAAATTCAAGGAAGTCTAATGCTATTTTTATATAGCAGATATATACTTTTTATAAAATTTTCTGTTTTCCTATATACAAATATGTTTGTCTCTTAATCTTTCTGTGTGTACAAGGTCTGTCCAGAAAATATCCAGCCATGTAGTAAGAAAAATGGAGACATTTATTGAGGAGGATACAAGATACGAGAAACATTGTACATAGGACAATGACACTTCAGTCCCCTTCAAAATAGGCAACTTAGGACCTCACACAGTTACCCCTTTTCATTTTGTTGATGGTTTCTTTTGCTATGCCAAAGCCTTTTAGTTTCCTGACTAGTATGGCTGAGTTGGTTGGGCCTCCTACTACAAAGCAAAACGTCGCTGGTTTGATTCCCGGTCAAGGCACATGCCTGGGTTGCAGACCAGGTACTGGTTGGAGGCGTGTAAGAGGCAACCAATCGATGTTTCTCTTGCACATCGATGTTTCTCTCCTTCCCTTTCTCCCTCCCTTTCCCTCTTTCTAAAAATAAATAAATATTTTTTTCCAAAACAATACATTTCAGTTTGATATTGTCCCATTTGTTTATTTTTCCTTTGTTTCCCTTGCTCAAGGAGACATATCAACAAAATTATTGCTACAAGAAAGGACTATTTTGTCTGAGATTTCACTGCCTATGTTTTCTTCTAGGATTTTTTTTTAAGATTTTTATTTATTTATTTCAGAGAGAGGGGAAGGGAGGGAGACAGAGAGGGAGAGAAACAGCAACGTATGGTTGCCTCTCACATGGCCCTCACTGGGGACCTGGCCCGCAACCCAGGCATGTGCCCTGACCGGGAATCGAACCGGGACCCTCTGGTTCCCAGCCCACGCTCAATCCACTGAGCTACACCAGCCAAGGCTCTTCTAGGATTTTTATGGTTTTGTGACTTACTTTCAAATCTTTAATTTATTTTGAGTTTTTTCTTGTGTATAATATAAGTTGGTGGTCTAGTTTCATTTTTTTTTTTTTGGCAGGTATCTGTCCAATTTTCTCAATATCATTTATTGAAGAGATTGTCTTTACCCTACTGCATATTTCTGCCTTCTTTACAAATGTTGATTGACCGTTGTTGGGAGCCATGCTGCATCTGATCCATGAATGCTGATTTGCGGGGAACCAACCCACACCCATTTCTCAGCATGGTTGGATATGGGCGGGACGCCGCTGCAGGGGGGCAGGCGACCGGGGGCAGTTCTCCCCAAGTCTAGCTTATGGTTTGCATGATGTAGATGTGGCAATGCTCATTTGACCTCTAAAAACAAAGGCTTCTAACTGCTAGCCTATTCCCCACACATGAAAGGGCTGCACAGCGGAAGGCGACCATGGGCAGTCCACCCACAAGTCTCACTCTGTGCCAGCTTGCTTTAGCACTCCTGAGAGTTAGAACAATTCTAATGGATTGTAAAATGTTGGAAGCTGGATCATCTTGGCCATCCCCACACAGGAAAGGGTCAAGGAGCGATTAGCCATTTAGCAAGCCAAGTCACCTCAGTGCTAAAAGCAAAGCAGTCTGTTAATTGATGAGAAAGGCCTGGGAGAAGTCATTACTAAAAATATTTTAAACCATTCTCCCTGAAATTCAGCAATTTATCGTTCTTCTTTAGATGAGAGATATAGGAAAAGATTTTAATAGCTAGGAAGTTTAGTGAATAGCCATAAATGTTACTTAGAATTTATACTTCAGAAAGTTGTAGATAAGGACCATCTGTTGCTTAGGATTCTAAGGACACTGGCAAATGTTTATACTTCAAAGAACAGCTAATTGGGTTAGAAGTACCTTGAATTAGATGACATCTCTCTTTCAAACTTCCTAAGCACAAAGACTTACCTCTACATATATTTCTAATTACTAATTTAGAGTTATCTAGGACCTAAGAAAAAAAATATATATGTCTAGCCAATTATTAGTGCTTAAAATAGTTAGTACTGATATTATTTCTAGCTGTTTGATGATAATTCCTTATCAGAATACCCATTTGTTTAACATGAGTAGAATTTGTAGCCTTTTTAATTGCTCCACGTGTTATTTCTTGGTGATTTGTAACTTGCAGCTGCTCTTTACTAATTGTGAAAGATGTGTGTCTGCTTTTTATCACTACTGTTATAAAAAATGCCTTGTCTTTAAAATAGAGATAGTTCCTTTGTTTAGAGAGTCAGTCAGTTTTAGGCCGAGAGACTGGCAAGAAAGCTGGTCTCTCAGGTTCAATAAACTGACCTAAGGCACAAAAAGAAAAAGAGTGTGGACTCCTCAATTGCGCCTTGCCGTTCATTCTTTCGAGGACCTGAAGTGCGGAGGCAGGACCTCTGCATACCATAAAGACATAGGTTTATTGCTGGGCTCTCTATTCTATTCCATTGATATATATGCCCATTCTTGTGCAATACAATGCTGTTTTGATTACTATGGCCTTGTAGTATAGTTTGATATCAGGTAGTGTGAAACCACAGATTTTGTTCTTCTTTCTCAAGATTGCTGAGGCTATTTGGGATCTTTTGTGGTTCCATATAAATTTTTTGGAATATTTGTTCTAGATCTTTGAGATATGCCATTGGTATTTTAATAGAAATTGCATTGCAATTGTTTACATTGCTTTGGGTAGTATGAACATTCTAATGATGTTAATTCTTTCTATTCATGAACACGGTATATATTTCCTCTTATTTATATTTTTCTTAATTTCTTTCTTCAGTAGATTATAATTTCTCGAGTACAGGTCTTTTACCTCCTTGGTTAAATTTATTCCTAGGTACCTTATTTTTTTTGTTGTTGTAACAGTAAATAGGATTGTTTCTTTTGTTTGTTTCTGATAGTTCATTATTGGTATATAAAATGCCAGTGCTTTCTGAATATTAATTTTGTATCCTGCTACTTTGCCAAATTCATTGATCAGATCTCGTAGTTTTTTTGGTAGCATCTTTAGGGTTTTCCGTATACAATATCATGTCATCTGCAAATAATGACAGTTTTACTTCCTCCTTCCCAATTTGGATGCCTTTTATTTCTTCTTCTTTTTTGATTGCCGTGGCTAATACTTCCAGTACTATGTTGAATAAGAATGTGAAAGCAGACAAACCTGTCTTGTTTCTGACCTTAAGGGAAACCCTTTTAGTTTTTGCCCAGTTAATGATGCTGGCAGTGGGTTTGTCATATACAGCCTTACTGATCATTATTTATTTAAGCGAGAACATTGTCTTTCTTCACTATCTCTCAGTGCTGGTTGACATTTTAAATAAATTTACGAATAAATTTGTAAACAGTCTAGTAAGATGCTCACTTGCGTTTCAATGGCAGTCTACATGGCTGCCCACACCTCATCCTGTACAACTGGAGTCCTTCACCTGTCTGAACAGCTGGGTGACCACACAGAAACTGTCGAGCAGCCACTTCTTTCTGTTGAAATCCTACTAGAAAAAATACCACAACATTGAAAGGAAGGTAGCAACTGCAAATTTGTTCTACAGTGAAGACATTTGCTACTGAAAACCTTCCAAGCAGTCTTTCTCTTGTTTTCTTCCTCCCTAAGTTATTGAGCTCTCCTCTAAATTATTGTCATTTTGGAACTGTATTTATAGTCTGCCCCTTAGCCCCTTAGTTCATTCCACCAGGAGACTTATTCTTTGAAAACAGTAGGACATTTCTTGCCCTAAAATGAATGTAATTTTGCCCTGTATCCAGAGTTAGGGAAGTGAGGAAAAATGTACCTCAAAACTATACATGTTTTTTGCTGTTATTTTTTATTATTGCTGTTGTTATTTTTAAAATTATATATGCAAACATTATCTTTTTTTTTACTTTTGTGTATCTTTCCTCTTTACCCACTGAAATTCTGAATTCTTTATAATGATTTTTGTAAAGCCTGTCAAGATATAAAATGACTAAAAAAGAGCATTCTTTTAGTTAACTTGAAAAAAATAAATAATTTTAGACTTATAGAAATGAGACAAGAATAGTACAAAGAATTCCTGTATACTCTTCACTAAGCTCTCAAATGTTCATATGTTGCCACATTCTCTTCTGCTCATTCTCATGTTGCAGATATGATGCTTCTCTATTTCTAAACTTTTCAGTGTTTTCTTAAAAAAATACTTTCTCTTAAACAACCATGGTACATTATCCAATTCAGAAAATGCACATTGATGTACTGCTATTATCTAATCTACAGGCTATTTCAAATTTCATATATTGACCTCACAATCATTACAGTAAAAGTACAAGAAAAAAAATATTTTTCTCCTGGTTCAGGATCCAAATCACACGCATTTATGTGTTATATCTCTTAAATCTCCTTTCGCTGGAAAGAGTTCTCATCTTTCCGTTTTTCAGGACTTGACATTTTTGAAGTGGACAGGCCAATAATTATGTCGTTCATGTCTTTTATTCTAATACTCTAGAGTGGCACATTATTAGATAACCGGGCATATAAAATCTTTATTTGGACTTTTATTATTAATTATATTAGTTTAATATCTGTGAACTTTCCTTTAAGGATTGGTTTATAATAGGCAGCTTACTCAACTGTGCAGCAAAATTTTATGATGTGGCATGTATTCTGCTGTAGGTATCGAGGGTAATAATTTCAATGAATCATGGTTATTGCCTTTAAGCACCACACGGCCATTTACACAAGTATATTCCCCCCTCCTTTTTTTGCTTTTGTAAACTTCCATTGACTCCTTAAGAAATGAGCAGTTTACCATGTTTACTCTACTCTTAATGATATAGGCAGTCTTCAATTCATTGACAGTTTTTGTTTTTTTACAAAGTTTAGTTATTCCAATTTCCCTTGGAAGAAAAGGTCATAGAGCCACATGAAAATCTCTGCAAACTTTGTTTTGTGAATGTGTACACACCTCCAGTTCCCTTCTCCTTCAGCTTTTCCGAGTTAGGAAAAGTGGGCAGTTGCCACCACTGGAAGATTGGGATCGCAGACTTACCTAGGGCTTATTCATGAATCTACGCAAGTATATTTCTGACTGTAGTGCATAATATTTCATTCCTCTCCCACATTTCCAGGAGGAGATGGGCAATTCTTTTTTGTGTGTTTTATTTTGTTTATAAGACGTTTTGTTAGGTACTTTGTTTTTTACTTTAACCTGATGTCAATCTTTCACACGTAAAAACAGCAAAAATTCTCATAGTAAATAAATTGGCTGGATGTTCTGATATGGAGGAAGAATAAAACTGTTTAATCACTATCCATAGTATTTCAACAGATATGGCCAGTGTTTAAGCTATCCAGAGAGAGGAGGTGCTTTATTTAATATACTTGGCTTAGACATTGATATACATCCTTTCTTCTTAACTCTATCATAAGTGGTTAAATATGTGATAAAGACAAATCTTACAAAGAAGATATAATTTGAAATAAAGAAATACCATATGATCTCACCTTTAACTGGAACATAAGCAACAAAAGCAGAAAGTAAGCAAAATATAACTAGAGACATTGAAATTAAGAACAATCTAACAATAGCCGGGGGGAGGGGGAGGGGACAATGGGGAGAAGGGTTTTCAGGAACCACTATAGAGGACACATGGACAGAACCAAGGGGGAGGAGGGAGGCAGGGAAGGGAGGTGGGGTTGGACAGGGTGGGGGGAGGGGAGGGGAGAGGATGCAGACAACTGTAATTGAACAGCAATAAAGTAATTATTTAAAAAAAAAGAAAGTTCATGTTAATTACTCTTGAAAGTTGAGATATGTAAACTCCAAAGGGCATACTTTTTTATAAAATAAGTGTACATACTCTTTTATTTATATACATATTTATAAATAGATCACCCCATTGACCTCTGTTTGGATATTCCATTGCACTGAATCTAAAATCACTAGCATTTAAAATTCAATGTCGATATCAATTTTTTAAAACCATACATAATTTAAAATATATGATGTAATTATGTGAAACAGTAACTATGGCAATGGTTTATATATTCAAATATATAGATACTATATATGTATGTAGATTCAAAGATAATAGATACAGATATAAATATTTCATAAATTATAAATGTGAAACATTTTACTAAATAGAAAAATTTATTTCATAGAAAGGAGAAAAACAATAATAGAGTACTGATGGGAACATTAGCCTGGTTTTCCTGTTTACTTGTAAGACTTTTTTCATCAGTAACTCATACAATTTAATATAACTGAGCAGCAAGACTATAAGAGTTCAGAATATATTTAGACAATGTTCCTCATTCATTAAAATAAATTGCTGCTGATCTCTTGCTGCAGTATCTTCAAAAGTATGACACAAAATCCCAAGTAGTAAATCATCCTTTAATTGCTACAGCAATTTTAAGGTAATAATTAAAAAGAAATCTAAATGTGATTAATGTGTTTAAGCATTGCTTTCTACTCTGAAAAAGAAAAAGAAGAAAATAAAAGCAACAGCATTTTAACTCTCACATATATTGAAAACCCAACATTTCTTACTTGGGTATTGGTAAAATATTGATACATTGGTTGAGAATTTTTAAGGGAATTCTGTAGGGGAATTTCATAATCTGTACCAGTATTTAACTCTAGGATTTTCTCTGTATCCTTGATCTGAATTTACAAGTTTCTAGGCAAGGTTCATTCTTTCATTTGTCCTGTGGTATATATCACAGCTTTTTCCAATAACAGGATTCAAATACACTTTCAATTCTGGGAGGTGTGCATTCATGATTCCCTCAAAATAGTTTCAACGCAACACCCTTCCACCCTCTTACTTTTAAATCTAATAGAGAAATGTTGGAACTTCTGGATCTATGTATGCCTGTGCCTCCCAAGTTCTCTGTCATGGTTTTCCTCTTTTTAGTTTTTTTGATCCATTTAGATAACTGATAGAGCTGACCTTTTAGCCCTGCTCATTTATTCTTTAGCTGTGGTCATTCTTCGTCCCGTGTTCACTTAGGAAAAAGCCTATGCTAAGATTTTGACTTTATTTCAACACTATTTCTCTTCAAAATGACAAATTGGCTTTTTCTTTTTTTTAAAAAATAACCTTTCGTGACTCTTTTTATAATTTCTAACTAACACAATGGGCATTTGTTTATTGAGGACATTCAATGCATTTCACTTTAGGCCTGTACAGATTATTCTAATATTCCTAGTGCTGTAGTATAAGTGTTATCTTCTTCTACTAGATAATATATTGGGTAATACTGCCAGAGCCCACTTTGCCCAGAAGTGCCCACCACTGCAGCTCTTAACAAGTGACTAACTGGTATGGGGTTATAAATACCAGAGCTCCAGCACCCCATTGCTGAGAAAATGTGGAGGCATGGGTTTTCTAATCCTCTGGAGGGTATCCCTGCAGCAATCATCTTTGGTTGTCCATTGTGGTAGCTGGCATAAGAACACACCCATTATTAGCCTCCTTCCCTTTCCTGTCTCCCATTCCTGTACTCCTGCTGCTGTTCTCTGTCCCTCCAAAAACAACTGCTTGTACTTAAATCTTCGACTTTGTGGAAAGTGAAACTAAGCAATTGCCATGCATCAGATAGTCATTGCATTATGAAATGTGTCCAATTAGCCTCCATCGAAGTGTTATTTGATTAAAGTAGTAAACCAGATATGCATATAAAAAGTAATCATGCATTTTCCCTGTATATCATTTTTATTTGATTTTGAAAATGAAAACAACATATATTACAAGAAGCTTTGTTCTATGGTGTACAGTGGAATACTCAAAGTATATTTCATAGCATTATAATCTAGTGAAATGTTTAGGTAATAAAGGATTCTGTGATCTTATAATTTTCATAAATATTATGTACTTTCTGTATTGCTTTCCTAGAAATTTGCAGTTCATGTGATCATATTATAATGAAGGGAAAGTCTACGAGAAAAATAAAAGAAAACAGACATTTGTCTTTTTTTTATTTGTCTTTTTCTGAAGTTGATATTTCTTAAACTAATTTGACGAGGGAAACTCTTTATGACACAATTCTTATTGATATCCAGGGAAGTCAGTGAAACATGGTGTGTTTATCTGTGGCAAGCTAACTACTCACACAATTATGGAAGATGTAATCTTGATTTCATTGGACTCATAATCTTGCCAATCACACAAAACTGCTGAGACATTAGTAATTAATTACTGAATCTATTGGCTATGTCGAAAAGTGGCATAATTTAGAATTCATTTTAAGTTTGATTTTTTAATCAGATAAAAACTAGACTCCCAAAATGTATAATCTCTGATATTTTGCTCCACTTTCTTATATAACATCACGTTGGGATGGCAAAATTAATGCCCATGCACACTCAATTAAAGTCTCTAAATAATTTTATTGTTGGTTCAGCAGAGACCCTATTTGATTAGGTTAATAAATCAGTGTGTTAGATGACTATAGTTGTTCGTTTTTCCTCAAATATTGAAAAATAGTATTTAAATACCTATTAATTAATTGATACATCATTCTCCAATGGCATTTTAATATTAATTAATTTATTTATTTAAATTTATTGATATTCCAGTAGTTAATAAGATTATATAGTCTATGATGCATACTCTGTATATTGCATTGTGTGCCCGCCACACGAAGTCAAATAATCTTTCATCACCATATTTTGGCCCCTTTTACCTTATACTACCCTTCACCCCCCTTCCCTCTGCTAACCACCATGCTTTTGTCTGTGTCTATGAGGCAGCAATAGACACATTAAGTATCTGGGTTTTTTGAGTACATAGATATCATTGACTTTTGACTTCACTGTATCTTTGAATGGTGTGTGTTTGCACTCAGGTTTTATAGGGTAGCTAAAATTCCAGGGATTTAGAAAGTTATTAAAATACACTTTCCTCAATTATTGTGTCAATTTCAATTCAAGGTGCATTTAACATCTAGTTGCTTTTTTTTTTCTTCTGATGGGAATTTTTATTATACTTTCCAATCTTTTCTTCATTCTCCTGTCAGTAGCTGCCTTCAAAATACACTCCTAATTATGTTACCTCCACGATCAAAAATCTTTGTTATTTTGCAATCTTTAAGCTATGGCTCCTAATGTGTGTCTAAAATTTCCACCCATTTTCAAGGAGACCCAGTTCAAATGCCTCTTCATGAATGAGGCAGGTCATGAATCTTACCCCGCTGGGATCAATCTTGCCTTTCTCTGGGTTTTTATACAATGCAGTGTTATGGGCAGATGGCTTCACCTTCCTGAGATTCCTTGATATGAAATATTGAAATAGTACCACCATCATTGCTTGTTATCTGCAATAAGTAAGTTGAAGTGTATAAAATACCAAGCATGGTTTGGCAGATATTAAAACTCAATAAATTAAAGCAATTAATATGTCTTATTGTTATAACACACAATCTGCTTTGTGTTACTTATTTGTGAATGAACATGTGCCTTTCTATTAGCATATAAACTCATCAAGGGCAGATTTTATGACTAAACTAATTTTAATATGCCCCAAGGTACTGAGCATTTCACTGGCATACACTCCTTGTTTGCTTTACTTTTAAACCACAATAATTTAATGTAAAAATAAGTATGTAAATGTATTTATTTATTTTTAAAGACTTTATTTACTTATTTTTTAGAGAGAAGGGAAGGGAGAGAGAAAGAGAGGGAGAGAAACATCAATGTGTGGTTGCCTCTCATATGCTCCTCTGCCGGGGGCCTGGCCTGCAACCCAGGCATGTGTCCTGACTGGGGATCAAACCAGCAGCCCTTTGGATTGCAGACAGGCACTCAATCCATGAGCCACATCAGCCAAGGCAGCATGTAAATTTATATGTAGTATTCCTATCTTGCAATTGTCAGAACCAACACAATTTTCAATTCATGATTTCCACTGAGTTTATAACATGTGCTTATCATACCATCGGTTCTATAAGCAATATTGGAATAGGATTAGCTATGGCAAAGTAACATCTTGAACTATTTGCTTAGGTGTATGTGAGTGTCAGTGCTCCCTGGAATTGCTTTGTCTCCCACATTGGTGGTCACTGCTCAAACTAGACTTTAACTGTTACTGCCCAATGCAACGGAAGACATCATAGTAACTTAACTAGAAATTCTTTGGCTGTGGAAGATAGGCAGAGTTGGGAAAGAGTACACACAATAGATGCTGGTGTGAGTTTCTTAGAAGGAATCTTTTAGTATGTCTCACTCAGGGTACATCCATGTTTTGATATGGGTAAAAAGGGAATAAAATACCAAAACAGGGTAAACATTTGAAAGTAGATAGAATCCGTGCTCTGTTTTATATATGACAGAGATCTTCAAGGTCCCAGCATTTTTGATATTTCAGCATGGTGCAAGCGTAGGTGGAAGTAGGCAAGGAGAAAGTTTGGGTAGGCAGATCAATATGGTGTGAAACAGTTCATGGAGATTTTGTGGCTCCAGAGTGGTAAGGGCGAGAGGCTGAAAACAAGCCAGAGGATTTGCTGGCAGGGCCTAAGAGTCTCACTGTTGACATAACGGAGTGGCACAGCAGAAAACAGCAGGAATCTTATAACTAGGAACTCAGAGAGAGTATGACTACCTTAGTAAAGGTCAGAGCAGAAAATGCTTACAGCCAGCCGAGAGAGCAGGACAGAACAGTATGTGTAGCAAAGGATGCTTGGGACGAACACATGATAATCTGGAACCAGATCACCGCTCTCCTAACAAAGTCATAATTGTACATGAGTATCCTGTATACGCCCTTAGTTAAATACCACCTCAGGGAAAATGAGGGGGAAGTCCATTTTTTCCTAATGTACAAAACCCTGAACTGAGTGGGGAAAAAAATACAGAATTAACTGTTTTACAGAATGACTAGGTTCAGCTGTATCCTACGGAGGTGAAGAGGGACTGTATAGAGAAATAACTAGAAATCAGAGAAACATAAAAATTGTTCACCTGAGTTGCGTGCTGTGAAATTTGTATCTGGAACACATTCACTATGTCTTGAAGAGTGTAAGTCCAAATTCCAAATGATTTTTCCAACAATTATAAGTTTGGAGGGGTTTATAATATTGAAAAAACATACACAGGCGGTCTGTAAGTAATAATATGAAGTAGTCTAAAATTCAAGACAAAAATGAGCGACATAGGTCCATGGATTTTGTTATTCCCAATGTGAAACAATATTTTTATTCCTTATTTGTAAAAATAAAAATTGTATGTATTTAAGGTTTGCAATATGATTTGCTATACATATAGACAGTGAAATGATTTCTAAAATCAAGCTCATAAACATCTCATCTCTTCACATAGTTGCCATTTATTTTGTGTGTGACGAGAGCACCTGAAATCTGCTCTCTGAGCAAATTTTCAGTGTTGAACACAGTATTGTGATCTATAGTCATCGTGATGTATATTGCATCTCTAGCTTTCTTCATCCTAGATAACTGTAACTGTGTACACTGTGACCAGCGTCTCGCCATTTGCTCACTTCCCTGCCCCGGGCAAAACTTATTTCTAATAATGGAATAAATATTATGAGGAATCTTTTACAAGATTTTTGAGATATAGTTACTATATACCATTGTGTAAATTTAAGGTGCACAATGTGATGATGTAATGTATGTATATATTGCAGAATGATTACCACAATAAGGTTAGTGAATGATCCTCTACCTCCTATAGTGACCATTTTTTTTGGTATGTGTGGTGAGACCTTCGCAATTTAGTCTCTTAGCAACTTTCCAGTATATACTGCAGAAATGTTATATATAGTCATCATGCTGTACATTAGATCCCCAGGACTTACTCATCTTAAAACTGGAAGTTTGGCCCTGGCTGGTGTGGCTCAGTGGATTGAGCACCGGCCTGCGAACCAAAGAGTCACCAGTTCGATTCCCAGTCAGGGCACATGCCTGGGTTGCAGGCCAGGTCCCCAGCAGGGGGCGTGTGAGAGGCAACCACACATTGATGTTTCTTTCTCTCTCTTTTCCCCTCCTTTTCCTTCTCTACAAAATAAATAAATAAAATCTAAAAAAAAATGGAAGTTTGTACCCTTTGAGCACCTTCACACACTTTTCTCACCTGTCCACCTCTGGCAACCACAAACCCACTCTCTTTCTATGATTTCAGATTTTTTAGATCCACATATAAATGAGGCCATGCATAATTATCTTTCTCTCTGTGACTTATTTCACTTAGTATAATTTCCTCAAGATTCATCAGTGCTGTTGCAAATGGTAGGATTTTCTTTCTTAATGGCTGAATAGTAGTCCATTGTATATACACCATATCTTCTTATTGATTCAACTTTCAATAGACACCTAGGATGCTTCCATGTCTTGGCTATTATATATGGGCTGCAATGCACATGGGGTACAGATATCTCTTTAACATAACACTTTCATTTTTTTCAGCTACGTATGCAGAAATGGGATTGCTGGATCACATGGTAGTTCTATTTTTAATGTTTTAAGGAAACGCTAGACTGTTGTTCATGGTGGCTATGCCAATTTTACATTACTACCAATATTGTTCAAGGGTTCCCTTTTCTCCACATCTTTGACAACACTTTTTTAATCTCTTGTCATTTTGACAATAAGAATTTTAACAAGTGTACAATGATGTATCAGTATAGCTTGATTTGAATTCCCCTGACAATTAGTGATGTTGAGCACATTTTCATGTACCAGTTAGCCATTTGTATATCTTCTTTGAAAAAAAAGGTTCATTCAGTTCCTCAGCTCACTTTTTAATCAAATTTTTATATGCTTTTATTTTATTCTTACGCTGTGCAGTTAAACTCTATAGAGCTAGTTTTCCATAAGTCTTGTCTTAGCTCTGGTTATTATAACAAAATAGAAAAGAGTAGATAGATGGCTTAAACAATATACATTTACTTCTCACAGTTCTAAAGACTGGGAAGTTCAAGATAAAGGTCCCAGCAGATTTAGTGTTTGGTAAACGCCTTCTTCCTGGCTTGCAGAAGCCTTCCTTCTTGCTCTATCTTTACATGGCAGAGAGGGACCCACTCTAGTCTCTTCCCATTCTAATAAGGGGGCTAATGCTGTCATAGGGAACCTACACTCATAATATCATCAAAATCTAATTACTTCCCAAATACCATCACATTCGGGATTGGGACTTCGGACTTTTTTTGTTGTTAAGTTGCATGAATGCCTTATGTATTTTGGATATTACCCCTGATCAGATATATGGTTAGCAAATATTTTCTCTCATTCAGTAGGTTGTTTTTTTCATTTTGTCAATTGTTCCTTTTGCTGTGCAGAAGCATTTTTGAAAAAATTATTAAATTTATTGGGGTGCTATTGATTAATAAAATGATCTAGGTTTCAAGTGTATATTTACGTAATATTATACACTATCTATATATTGCATTGTGTGTTTATCACCCAAATTCAAATCACCTTCTGTCCACATATATTTCACCTGCTTTACTCTTTACTACTCCCCCTCCACTCCCTTTTCAAAAACTTTTTAGTTTGGCATAGTTCCACTTATTTATTTTTGCATTTGTTTGTTGTGCTTTTGGTGTCATACCCAAAAACTCATTTTAAAGACCAATATCAAGGAATTTTTTCCCTATGTTTTCTTCTAGCAGTCTTACAGTTTCAGTTCTTCCATTGACACCTTTCATTCCTTTGGGGTTAATATCTATGAGTGGTGTAAGACAGGCACCAATTTCATTCTTTTGCATGTTAATATCCAGTGTTTCCACCCTTTATTAAAGTGGCTGCCCATTTCCCATTGAGCATTCTTGACTCTGTTATCAAATCTTAGTTGACCATATATGCATAGATTTATTTCTAGGGTCTCATTTCTTTTCTGTTGTTCTATGTGTCTATGTTTGTGCCAGTATCATGCTCTTTTAAATACTATCGCTTTGTTATATAGTTTGAAATCAGGAAGTGATCAACTTTGTTCTTCTTGCTCAGGATAGAATCCATTCTAATATAGGAGTGGGAGTCACAATTATGTGGAAGATCATTAGTTCTCTTACAGTCAATGAATCAAATTGTAATCAAAGAAAATATTTTATTGATCATTTGGCCCATTCTAATCATGTCAGAGATTATAAAACTGCACTCATTCATTCAAAATATACAATTGAGATTTTTCTACATGATAAGCAGTCAAAATGGCAGAATACCCCACCCTCATTGAGCTTATACTTCATTGAAAGAAAAATAATAAAACCAACAAATGCATTCATTATCTAGATATTTCGTTACTGATAAGTGCTAAAACACAGTAAAGCCAGAAGTGCAGGGAGGAAGGGGAGGGGAGGGTAACCTTTTAAGTAGGATGGAAAAACAAAGGCCCCTATCAATGTGAGCTATTAATAGACACTCTCATAGTAAAGTGTGAAAATAGAAAACTTTAATGACTAAAGTGAAGAATGCAATCAAGGTGCTACCTTTATCCTTAAGGAAATGAAGAAATGTGATAAATGAAGGTGAAAAAGGTATCATTTATAATGCTGTGAATCATTTGCTTTGATTTACTGTAAACTAAATAATTAAAAATACAGACTACTGTTGTGCAGGCATCAGATGTCCATAAATCTCTGGAAGAAGTCTATATGACATTAAAAATAATAAGAGAACCTATTGATATGTTGTTCTACTCAGTATTTCAGCAATGTATCAGACAGGTTGTAAAAATGTCTCTCAAGCAACTAACAATGTGATGATACATTTAATATACATACACACACATTCTGAGAGTATGGGAAGATGATAAAATGTCAACAAATGGCTTTTATTTTTTAAAAGAACAGAAAAGACAAGGAAGGGCCCTTTAAATAAGTTACAATGAAGCAAGACCTATGGCACAGGAGGGAATGAACCACGGAAAAGGGGCCATCACAAGTGCAAAATCTGCGATGTGAACATTCTCAGATGTTGCAAATAAAGATTGAGTTACATGTTTAAAAGCCCACTTCTAATTAGAGGTAGTGACAAATCATAAATACAGTCCCTAGATTGCCCGCGCAATGCTCTTTCCTTCCTATACTTATCAGCTTTCAGTGTTGGTAAGGTATCACTGCACAATTGTCCAGAGGGCAATGAGACCTGATTCTAGAACAGTATTTAGAAAATGTTACAGTGAAAGAGTAAAGACACTGGTATTGCCTCCTTACACTAACTGACATCTACCAATTTCTAGCTGGAAATTGGTGAAAGATTTTCTAATTTGAATAATTTCCACCCAATGTTGAAAATTGGCTCTCAGATTTCTTTCTTTCTCTCTTTCTCTCTCTCTCTCTCCCTCACCCTCTCTCTCTCTTTCATTTTTTTTTAGCACCAGGACAACAGAATGATCTGGCATGAGCTGAACTATAACTCTTCTCTTTGCTAAAACTAAGAAATCCACAAGGAAAGTGCATACACTATAATATAGTAACTTGGCAGATTTATTCAATTTTAATTTAAAAATATGTCATTATATTGTATGGTTTTGACATTAAAAAGTTATTAAGGCACTATACTCAACCAAAGTCTAAAATGAAAAAGATTTAAAAGTAGTAACAAATATTGGTGGGAATATGAAGCAACCAGACCTTAACCTACACTGCTGGTGGTAGTTTAAATTGGCACAAGGCATTTGGAAAGCTGGACTTGTTAAAAGTGAGTATATGCACAAACTCTGACTCATCTCTCTCTCTCTAATAACGGTGTCTGTATAGTCACCAAAAGAAATGGACCCATGTGTCCATGGCAGCGCTATGCATAGTAGACTCAAATTGGAAATTACTCAGGTACCTATCAAGAGTACACATCGCTTCTTGGCATTTTGGCTAGGATCAAGTGTGAAGAGTACCTGAATACCTGTAAACTGTGGTGCATTGATTTATTTATTTTTAGAGAATGGGGAAAGGGAGGGAGAAAGAGAGGAGTCTCACATTGTTGTGTGAGAAAAACATCTATCTGTTGCCTCTTGCATTCCCCCAACTGGGACCTGGCCCGCGACCCAGGCATGTGCCCTGAGTGTATCTCACTTTTCAGTTCACAGGCCAGCGCTGGATGCTCTGAGCCACACCAGCCAGGGCAAATTGTGGTAGTTTTAGAAATGGAAAGCATATAGCAATGGAAGACCCTCTTAGGACACCAAACAATGCAGATGGGCCTCATTTCACCCCTACTGCAACACTTCCTGTAAACTCTCTCATGCTTTATTTTCTACTTATCACTTACAATCCTTTAACATCTACTCATTTAGCATATTTATTATCACTGTCCCTCTTGAAGGATAAGGTCAGTGTAAAGAAAATAAGAGTTTAATTCACTTCTCTGCATCAGGATATAGAAGATTGTCTCACATAGAGGAATATCTCAACAAATATTTCTTAAATGAATGAATACTGTTTTCCTATTTCTAAAGTATCTGGATATAAAACAGTAGAAACTACATGCATCATTTATATAAATTTCAGTAATAGCCAAATATAATCTATAGGTTTAAAAGTCAGAAAACAGTAGTAGTGCTGAGGGAGTATTGACCGGAAGGGAGCTTGGTGGGAGCTTCTAGACTGCTGGCAATATTCTGGGTCTTAATCTAGGTGCTCCCGTCTCAGCTGTTTTGTTTGTAAGACGATGTCAGGAGTATGCTTAATTAGCAGCATACTTAGGAACCATGCACCTTTTTATTTTTTTATTTTTTTTAAAGAATACTCTTATTTATTTATTTATTTATTTATTTATTTATTTATTTATTTTATTTTTATAGAGAGCAGAAGGAAGGGAGAAAGAGCAATGTACGGTTGCCTCTCACATGGCCCTCACAGGGACCTGGCCTGCAACCCAGGCATGTGCCCCGACTGGGAATCGAACCGGGACCGCCTGGTTCCCAGCCCGCACTCAATCCACTGAGCCACACCAGCCGGGCCCATGCACCTTTTTAAAAAAAGTTGAAAGAAATGTATAAAAATAACCAAATAACTACCATACACCCACCAACCAGCTTCAGACATAAAAAACACTGTTACACTATAAAAGAAGGCACCTGTGTGCTTCTTCCTGAAAATAATAGCCTTGCTCCCCTCCCCTCCTCTCCCAAGTTTAACAAGTGGGATGTGCAGTCAGCCTCCCTGGGTTCAAGTGCAAGTTCTAATGCCACAGTGACCTTAGCTATGTTTTTTGCACCTCAGTTTCCTCATCTATAAAATACAAATAATAATGGTGTTCAACTCATAGAGTTTGAGTAAAGATTGAAGCATTTATTGTGTATATACAGAGTACTTAGACTGGCCTTACATGAAATAGCATTGTAAATTCTGTTACTAATCTGAAGTGGGTATTTTTCATTGCCATTCCCATGCACCCTTTATCCTTTAATTCTTTAGTAAGGATGTCTTCATAGAGCTATGCATGCAAGTACATGTGCGCACACACAGGCATTATCTTGTTTCTATGGCTTGGAACTTGATATAATTGGGAAAAATTAAAACTTTATAAATAATATCATAAAGTATGCATTCTTCTGCAACTTAGTTTAAAAAGATTTTTTTTTAATTTATTTATAGAGAGAGGGGAAGGGAGGGTGAAAGAGAGGGAGAGAAACATCAATGTGTGGTTGCCTCTCATGCATCCCCTACTAGGGATCTGGCCTCCAATCCAGACGTGTGCCTTGACTGGGAATCGAACTGGTGGCCATTTGGTTTGCTGGCTGGCACTCAATCCACTGAGCCACACTAGCCAGGGCTTCTTCTACAACCTCTTAAAACAGTATCATGTTTATGGAATTTCACCCAAATAGTTACACTTCAACTCTAGCTCATAAACCAAAATTCATTGAAACATTAAAAATTAATTTATTTCATTAAGATACATATCTAAGATTGAAATAATTGGCATTATATCTACTGAATAATATCATTTTTTCCTGAAACTAGTTGTCTCAATTTATATTCCAGCAAACAATTGGTAAGATTTCCTGTTATCCCACATCCTTGCCAAAACTTGGTATTATCAGACTTTTAAAATTTGCCATTGACAGGAGTGAAAAAGTATCTCACAGTTTTTTTATTGAATTTATTGGTGTGACGCTGGTCAATACAACCATACAGATATCAAGTGTACAACTCAACGAAACATCATCTGCATACTGCATTGTGTGTCCACTGCCCAAAGTAAAGTCGAGTCTCTTTTTGTCCCCATTTATCCCCCCTTTCCCTCTAGCTATCACCGCACTGTAGTCTGTCTATGTGAGATTATATGTATATGCATATAGTTTGACTAATCCCTTCACCTCCTTTCATTCAGTCCCCCAACACCCCGCCCCTCTGACATCTATGTCAGTCTGTTCCATGTACCCATGCCTCTGTTTCTATTTCATTCATCAATTTATTTTGTTCACTAGATTCCGCATAGAAGTGAGAGCATATGATATTTATTGCTGACTGGCACACTTTAAATATGTGTATCTCTTATTATTTGAGGTATTGATCATATTGTTTTACTTTTATGGCTTTTTTCTTTTCCTTATCCTGTGAGTTGCTTACTTTATTGCTCATTGGGTTTTTTCCTGAGGTATATATCTTTATTTTATTTTAATTAATTCATTTTTTATTGTTGTTCAGGTATAGTTGTCTCCATCTTTCTGCCACCACTTTCCCCTGCCTCACCCAAACCCTCCTCCTACCCTCGATCCTTCTGGGCTTTGGCTTTGTCCATGAATCCTTTATACTGGTTCTTTGAGGATCCTTCTCCTTCTTTCCCCCAATAGCCCTCTGTCCCCTCCCCTTTGGTCACTGTCAGTTTGTTCTTTATTCCAATGTCTCTAGTTCTATTTTGCTTGCTTGTTTGTTTTGTTGATTAAGTTCCACTTACAGGTGAGATCATACAGTATTTGTCTTTCACCACCGGGCTTATTTCACTTAGCATTATATATATATTTTTTCATTTCTAGAAGTTCTTCAATATTTGCTGTACTAATTCTTTGTGGATCATATATGTTGAAAATCTCTTTGTTAAGCCCACAGTTTATATGTTCCATTTCTTAAAGTGATTTTTGGCATTCTTTATATATAAATATAAGTATACATACACACACTTTTGCATATTTTGGTTAAGGAATATATTTAAAAATTCTTTTATTTCTGGAGGTGAAAAGTAAATTCTTCAACATTGTATGCTAAACATTTAAAAGTTCTATTTTATGGTTAATTATCAATATATCTGAAATTGAGTTTTGTTTATGCTGTTGAAACCGGAAAAGTTGGTGTTCACGCTGCCTGTCCCCCACCAGACCAACAGGCGGAGATAGGGATTGGATCTTTACAGGTGCTTCATTCAGATGGCCCGCGATCTGAGAAGATGGCAGGTTTGTAACAGACAGTCTTATATTTCCTTTTAAGCCAGCCTTTTTTATAAAGAGGAACAAGTGTAGGAAAGGGGTTTGGAATTCAGGGGAAAAAAGTGTAGGTAAGGGATTTGGAACTCAGGAAAGAGGTTAATGGGACAAAAAGTTGCAATTTCCTTAACATCCTTTCACCCCTTGATGGGTGATTCTTTATCCATGTCCTGGGCTGCAGGGTGTCTCTCCTGGGAGCACAATGAATGGCTCAGGTACCATCTTGATGGCTTGCATTCCCCCCAGGGGCACCAAGGCAGAATTGCCTGTGGTCTTCCAGAGCCTTGATGGGTCCAAGTCCGAGTTCCTGAAACAACAGTCTTTTACATGCATTCATTACTAACTTTTTTTTAAAAGATTTTATTTATTTATTTTTAGGGAGAGGAGAAAGGAGGGAGAAAGAGAGGGAGAAATAGCAATGTATGGTTGCCTCTCACATGGCCCCCACCGGGGACCTGGCCTGCAACCCAGGCATGTGCCCCGACTGGGAATCAAACCGGGACCCCTTGGTTCCCAGCCAGCACTCAATCCACTGAGCTACACCGGCCGGGCTCATTACTAACTTTTTAACTATTACTTAAAACTAAAATTTTCCACTCTTGAGTTCCCCCACCCTTGTGAGGTAGGGAATAAATTGCACTTCTCTCATATAAATAATCAATTCTTCTAGCATCATTTATTGAAAAATCTGTCATTTCTTTAATGACCTGCAGTGGCCACTCTGTCAATTCTCAAGTTTCCATGGATATATGAAATTGTTTCTATACTATTCTTTTATAATGAACATTTTTTAAAAAATTAAATTGATTCATAGTAAAAGATGGTAGATATAATTCTCGAGAAGGTCAAGATTCAAATTAGATTTGTTAATTCAGAAGAAATTGTAGAAATGTGTGTTTATGCTCCCAGGCTCAAAAATATTAGTAATGAGTAAGTGCTGTTTTCTATAGCATAGGTAACCACTGGATTCCAAGGAGCAGCACTTTTACATAAAAGCCGAACCCATATACCCATGTTTCAGAAAGAGCACGCGTCACTGTTTGTGGTCTGAAGTATCACATTTGGGAAAAAGTGTGCATTAGGAAGACGAATAGAATTCACAAAAAGTTTTTGAGCCAGGTACTTAATATTTCTAAAGTTACAAAACATTAAATTAGTGTAAATGATTGTGAAATAAACATTAATCACTACCAAGTCCTAGGGAAAAATCAATTGTTATACTATCATTTACACTGAAATCATTTTCTGTTCAAATTATGAAGTACAAAATGAACTTCAGATGGCGTAAAAGACACTAAACTTCCCATGTTGGAAGTCTTTGTTATATTTACCTATTTTTTACTGTAAATTAATTACATTCAATTAATTTTAATTTGTCCCTTGTGCCACAAATATGGGATTTTTGTGCATCAGACGGATTTTGTTTTGAAGAGCTAAAGTTTTAAGTTTCTTCATCCTGACTTCAACTCTTTTTTCATTTTTACTGACAGATCTTATTAAAATGGTAAATATTTAGACTATATTGTTAATAGTCAAGATGTTAAAATGGTATCTTTATGTAAAGTGTATTAACTGATTATGATAAAATGTGTATTCAAAAAAACAGTAAACAAATTAAATTAGAGACGGAAGATGCATCTCTGGAAGCAGTATGCATAAAATCCTGACAGAAGGCGCAGATGGCAGTATGGCAAGTGTTCCTCCTAATTGCAAGGAAACCTTTCTCTTGGGCAAACCACTTTGAAGCTTGTTTAAATGTCTTCCCTGTGAAGATGCTTGGGACAACAGAATCTGATTGTCAATTGCCCTAATCTCTAGAGAATGGAAAGGTTATCTGATTGGGAGATGCCAAAGACCTAAGAATACTTCCCTTGCAAAAGTAGAAATATCCCTGATGGCTGTCCTGAGTGTGAACTAATGCAAAGCACTTAGAAAGAGGCCAGGTAAACCTAATGTGTGGGGAGATAGCACATGCCTACATTGATGGTGTTGTGTTTTTCTAAACTTTTTTGAAGGAAAGAAGTCTTAGAATTGCAGTGATCTTTAAAAAAGAACACTTTTTACTCTAGCTCGTCTTTTGTTTTGTTTTGTGTTTTTGGTTTTTGTTTGTTTTTACTATTTCCTTCCAAATTCATCTACATAAAGTTGGGAGTAGGCAGAAGTAAACAATGAAATTATTATTATTATTTTTTAAAGATTTTATTTATTTATTTTTAGAGAGGGGAGAAGGGAGGGAGAAAGAACAATGTATGGTTGCCTCTCACATGGCCCTCACTGGGGACCTGGCCTGCAACACAGGCATGTGTCCCAACTGGGAATCGAACCGGGACCCTCTGGTTCCCAGCCCGTGCTCAATCCACTGAGCTACACCAGCCGGGCATGATGAAATTATTTACATCTACCTTTAAACTGCACGGTTAAAAATTTCTTTCACTAGATAAAATGTTTAAGACAGGATTTTCTATAATTAGAAAACATTATTTCTTCTTGCTTTGATTTATCCTACAAATAATTAGTATAAATAGTTATACCACAGTCTAGTGAATTTTTGTGACTCTAAATGCAATTAAATATATTTACAAACCTACATTATTGAATTTACTAGAAAAGCTAAAGTGCTAAAAAATGTAATTCTTAAGGATAGTAACAACTTGGTGTACATAGTTGCTATTAATGGGCAGTTTCCCAGTAAACACAAGAATAGAATGGGTTTAGTAGGTTGATTTACATATTAGAGATTGTTAGTTAATAATTTAAAAAAGAAAAATATGAAGGGATGTGAACTGTAAACATTTACAAAGGAAAAATATTTTTTCATAAACCTTTCAAAGCAGAATCTCAGAGATATCTGTACACTCGTGTTAATTGCAGCACTATTCACAGTAGCCAAGAGGTAGAAGCAATCTAAATGTCCATCAATTGATGAGTGAATACAGAAAATGTAGTATATACCTACAATGAAATAGTATTCTGCTTCAAAAAGTAAGGAAATCCTGTCATATACTAAACATAGAATAAACCATGAGGAATTTTTGCTAAGTGAAGTAAGTGCATGATAACACTTATATGAAGCATCTAAAATTTTCAAAGTCATAGAAACAGAAAATAGAATGGTGGTTGTCAGGGGCTGACGTGTGAGGGAGGCGGCAATATGTTGTTTGGTGGGCGTAATGTTTCAGTCCTGTAGGATGAGGGGCGTGCAGAATCCACTGCAACAATGGCGTGCATGCAGTTGACATTGTGCTGCACGGTTGCAGTTGTAGGGAAGGGAAATTTTATGTTACACGTTTCTTTGCCAAAGTAAAAGAAAATTAAGTAAAATAAAGTAACGTATATGTGTGGTGCACACAGATTGTTTCGGCAGGACATGTCTGTGCTGTGGGCTCTGACGAGGATCGTTGAAGTGATTTGTATTTTCACTTTTTTTCCTGCAAACACTTCGGGCATTTGGTAATCTTAGGGAAAGATTTTCTTTAGAACAAAAATCCAGACAAAAATTTCAAAAAAGAAAATTTCACATTTCAAAAATTTCAAATGTACGAAAAATGTCTTATACAGATTTTAAAAAAAGTAAGATATTTCCAGAAAACTAGCTAGAAACCTTGTTTTTATTCCAAATAGCTGGGTGAATACATGTGGCTTTTAGCCATTGAACTACAATTCTGAAAGAAAAAGTAATTGTGTCCTAATACAAGATTTAAAAAGTGTTGTCAAATCAAGTATTATACAAAGCAATATTAAGGAAATACTTTTTTTTAAGATTTTATTTATTTATTTTTAGAGAGAGGAGAAAGGAGGGAGACAGAGAGGGAGAGAAACAGCAATGTATGGTTGCCTCTCACATGGCCCTCACAGGGGACCTGGCCCGCAACCCAGGCATGTGCCCTGACCGGGAATTGAACCGGGACCGTCTGGTTCCCAGCCCGCGCTCAATCCACTGAGCTACACCAGCCAGGCCAATTAAGGAAATACTTTTATCTGAACTAAGCTGACGAGGAAAAGAAAATAATTAAAATGGAACTTCCCCGAAGAATATTAATGCAGAATAGGAAGTTCACCCGTGTGTATGCTGAAGCATTAGTGGCTGCTTTAGTCTACATAACTATTCCAAGTGAGCAGATGCGATTATTTAATGCTCATTTTTCATCTTACTACCATAACATAGGAAACTGCTAATGGGGTGAAACTCTTGGAGTTACTTTGGAACTAGGTCAAAGAGAAATACTTAATTGACGTTAAATGTAATGGCAGTACCCACAGTCACATTTAGCAACTATTCTGTAAAGAGGTTCACAGCTTAGTCATAGAATAAAGAGTCAAAGCTTCCCAGATCAGGGAACATGGATGGTTTCCTGAGAATGAAAATGGCTAACATTTCATGAGCATTTACTTTGTATCAGGCACTGCACTAAACTCCACATTGTTTTATGTATTGCTGAGGGCAACCCATCTATACCCTTCACAGATGAGATAAAGTAACTCCCCTTAGGTTATTTACCCAGATCACACTAAAGCAGGAATGGAGCTCTGAGGTGCATGGTAAACCCTATCTTACAGAATTGGCTTTGTATCTTTCCTTTACCAGACAATCACTAAATAAATGTGGATAAGCACTGGCTGGTGTGGCTCAGTGGAGTGAGTGCTGGCCTGTGAACCAAAGGGTTGCCTGTTTGGTTCCCAGTCAGGGCAGATACCTGAGTTGCAGGCCAGGTCCCTATTAGGGGGTGTGCGAGAGTCAACTGTACATTGATGTTTCTCTCCTCTCTTTCTCCTTCTCTGTCTAAAAATAAATAAATAAAATCCTAATAAAAAAATTTGGATAAATATCTTAAATGCTGTATGCCTTAATTTTCTCATCTGCTAAATGGGAATAAAAATACAGCCTATATGTAATGCTATTGTAAGGAATCAATAGGGCAAAGAGTATTGTATCTGAAGTCTTGGGATTTCTTGGAGCCTCTCTTAGTGCTTCCTCTTGCTAGAGAGGGAGAAGGTGTCCTTCTCTCGGACCAAAATTTCTCTACCTCTGTGGCTTCCATCATTCTACAAACTTTGAGATATTCTTTCTCCTGGATCTTCTAGCCAGGGTCTCATTTTTCTTTCTCCTTATAGTCACATTTCTTAAGTAAATTGTGAGTATTCCCTCTGTACATTTTATTTTCTCTCATTTACTTTTCAATCCACTGCTTTTTATCAAGTTTATAATGATCGTTTCATATGTGTATGATAGACATACTTTAAGCAATTCCTGCTTTCTAAAACACTCTCGGGTATTCCTGGTACCAAAACCTTCTGGATAGTTTTCCTTATTCTTAGATATGCCCAGTAACCAGCACATGGCAGGCATGCTATACAAATTAAATAAATGCATAAACAGATTATGCCAGTTGGCTAAGCTACCAATGATGTCATCACTTTTGTGTTCTTTCCTAATTTTTTTCTGTATATAAAGCATGATTCATCTATAGCTAGTTACCAGAATCCTCCTTACAATTCTTGTTATGGATAGCATGCAAAAGAATGCAAATGATTCCATGGTGATATGTAAGAGATGCATACATTTGTTCACAAGAATTTATCTATATTGAATTAACTAAATGAAGAAAGCACTCTCAATATATTTCTACATGATCTACTACTTTAGATATATGTTTAGTATTAGGGGCTCATCCATCTTGCATTTCTTACTTTCTAAGCTGCAGACTCATCTTACAACTATAATTAATCATAAAGCAATTAATATT
This sequence comes from Micronycteris hirsuta, assembly GCA_004026765.1. Taxonomy (NCBI): domain Eukaryota; kingdom Metazoa; phylum Chordata; class Mammalia; order Chiroptera; family Phyllostomidae; genus Micronycteris; species Micronycteris hirsuta. The sequence goes on along the minus strand of PVJI01008300.1, from coordinate 2,230 downwards.
TTAATGGGATACAAAGAAACTGCATCATTTTTAGAAGTATCTATGTATAAATGTGGAAATACATATACATTTAAGTACTATTTATAATCCTATAGATAACCTTTTTTCACTCTTTCAAACACTGAACTTTAACCTCTACAGAAGATACAATAAACCCCACAGAGATTATAAATTGAGTAAAATAGACTGAATTTTTTGAGAAACTGCTAGGATCCTTTTGTGTTAATAGCGAAGCAGCAACTGAAAACCACCTTCCACCAGCACAGATTATAGAATTCAACTTCTCTTCTATTCTACAAACAATGTGTTAACAACCATTTGCTATAAAAGACCTAAGCATATTTTTAAAACAATGGTCTGGAAACGTTGGAAGGAACACCACGGGAAGCCTCCAAGGCCACCATTAGCAGTGAGATAATAGCCTATGAGCTTCCCACAGCAACAAAAAGCAGCCCAGCATGTAACTTACGGTCTAATTTGATCATGGAGATGGAATATCATAAATTTCTGAACCAGATTCTAGAAAAAGAAGCATTTTGTGGAACTGCCATACTAATTGTGGGAGAAATTTGTGTTTCTCCAAGATATTTCTTTTCAGGTTAATGATTTTCAACACTTCAAATAGTTTTCAAATAACTAGCTATAGCATTTAACTAATGGGGATAATTTACTTCAGATCATGGATTTGTTAATAAATCCAGATGATTTGAGATTAGTTCCCAAGAAGCCACAGAAATGTACCTCATCCAAGGATTGGATTCACCTAGAAGTGAATAAACTTGAATAATGAACACCAGTTTGAGATGGGAATGTCATTCAAGATAATATCAGCAAAGGCAAAGAACCAAGAGGCCTTCAAAGTGAAATGAATCTAAGCCTAGGAAATTTGACATCTAAAGTGTAATTTTACACTGGATTTCTTCCAAAATTTTTGGATTGGTTTATGTAGTCAGGAAACTAAGTCAAAATCTGTTCTAAAGCTCTTATAATAGATTTTTAGGTCCTTTAAACCTATATTCTATAATTTAGAAGCAACAATCTTTTCAAGCTACTACATAGTTTAAATTTTCTCATCCCTATAAAGTACATCTAGATCTTTTTCTACTACACAAAAACTCCCATTTGTTCTATCCAAAGATAGATGAGGATTTACAAGACAATTTAGCAATTTTTGTATTTAGTCTAAGAATGATGGAGTTAATAATAATAATGTTTACTGAGCACTCATTTCATTCCATGCATTATGCTGCATTACATGGATTGCCTTATTTAATTTTTACCACAACCTTATAAGTACTATTATTGCCTGACTGTTTTACAGATGATGAAAGATTCATTCATGTTAAGTAACTTGCAGAAAAGTCATATGAACAGTGGTCAGGTGTAGTTCGAATCTTGGCTATTTGGGTCCACAAACCACACTCTTAGCAGCTCTATTAGTCAAATATTCTGTATGCACTTCTGTTATATATGGAATATTTCACAATATAAATTGTCAAATTTATAGATTGTCTCTTCATAATATGCATTGTCTTTGAATTGAATTATAAATAAAAGCTCTTTATATGTAAGCCTCAACAGGGTTTTCTTCTAATTAATAAATTATTCTAGATTCATAAGATATAATAAGTGTGTACAAAGAGCTGCTGTTATTTAGGAAAAGAAAAATAATAAAGAAGGTTTTTCATTTAAAGAAAAAACATATATCATAAGGCTAAAATAATTACAGTGTTGTGTTAAGGCCAAAGGAATTAATAGGAATGTAAGTAAAACAGTGAAAAAAAACTCATATTGGTGATAATTTATATGCAAGTGTACTTGAATATTTCTATGCATATATATTATACAGAGTATGAGAAAACTGCTTTTGCCAACAGATTGAATTCGAGTATCTCAAATTTTTAGAAAATGGGAACTATATTCTCAGGGGAAAGTTTGCTTTGTTTTTCTTTTAGTCTGGGTTAATATTTTACTAGATTGTTTCTGTTAAAAAGAGAACAACCCTAGTTTCTTGATCCATTCATTTGTAGTTGGGCACTTAGGTTGTTTCCAGCACTTGGCTATTGTGAATTGTGCTGCTATGAACATAGGAGTGCAAAGGTTCTTTTGAATTGGTTTTTCAGGATTCTTAGTGTATAAACCCAGTAGTGGAATTGCTGGGTCGAAAGGCAGTTCCATTTTCATTTTTCTGAGGAAGTTCCATACTGTTTTCCACAGTGGCTGCACCAGT
>PVJI01008299.1:0-72044 GCA_004026765.1 Micronycteris hirsuta | reverse complement strand
ATCAGCTGACAGTCTTATGGGCATTCCTTTGTAGGTAACTGTCTCTTTTTCTCTTGCTGCTTCTAGGATCCTTTCCTTATTTTTGATCTTGGGTAATGTAATTATGATGTGTCTTGGTGTGTTCCTCTTTGGGTCCAACTTCTTTGGGACTCTCTGAGCTTCCTGGACTTCCCAAAAGTCTATTTCCTTCACCAGCTTCAGGAAATTCTCCATCATTATGTGTTCAAATAAGTTTTCAATTCCTTGGATTTCTTCTTCTCCTTCTGGCAGCCCTATGATCCATATGTTGGGACATTTACAGATGTCCTGGAGGTTTCTGAGCCCCTCCTCCATTTTTTGAATTCTTGTTTCTTCATTCTTTTCTGGTTGGATGTTTTTTTTCTTTCTGCTGGTCCACTCCATTGATTTGAGCCCCAGTTTCCTTCTTATCCCTATTGGTTCCCTGCAGATCTCTCCTCATTTGTTCAAGCAATTTCGATAACTTTTCGTCGAATTCTGTAAGCATCCTGATTACTAGTAGAGTTAAACTGTGCATCTGATAGGTTGGCTATCTCTTGGTCAGTTAGCTCTGGAGCTTTGATCTGTTCCTTTCTTTGGGCCATTTTTTTTTTTCCCTCGGTGAGCCAGTTACTGTAAGGAGGGCGGAGTCTTGGGGTTCACCTGGGTGGGGAAACTCCCGGTAGTTGTGCTGTGACGTAGCCTGTGGGGGCGGGACCTGAGAGCACAATGGCGCCTGCTCCACTCTCCGCACCCACACCGCTTCTTGCAAGCAATTCAAGCCCCTCTGCGCTGGCTCTGGGGGTCGCTCCAGGTCGGTGGACGGGCTGCACAGCTCCAATCCCCCCTGGGTCTCCCCAGCGAACTCTCCTGTGAGGCTGGTAGTTCCTCCCACCGCGGACTCCTCCCCCACAGGTGCTCTCAATCTGTGCAGATGGGTTGCGCCCTGCTTTCTCTCCTGGTTTGTCTGCACGCGAATGCAGACCTGCCTGGTCCACCAGTCTCAGCCCCGCTGCGTCCGGATGAGCTGGGCGCTGGCCGCGCTTCGGTCAGGCACTCCTGTCTCAGTGTGCTCCCGGGGGGACCGCCCCTCCAACCTCGATCCTGCCGTCTGCTCACCAGCTCGCCGCAGGGTCGCCGAGCGCTCTCCCTTCGCCCTGCTCCTCCCGGCTCACCAGACTGGATGAGTGTATCTTCTTTAATTCCTTGGTTGTCGGACTTCCTCTCAGTTCGATTTTCTGTCAGATCTGGCTGTTTTTGGTTGTGTAAATTCCTGATTTTTTCCTTGTTTGGTTGTGCGAGGCAGCACGGCGCATTCACCTATGCCGCCATCTTAGGAAGTCAGGCCCTCATGGTCTTCTATATGGTCTAATTATATTCAATAAATGTGCTACTTCTATAATAACAGTGGTAATTTTTTAAAATAATAGAAAAGTAGTACTTAGTATTCTTTGTAAAATCATTTCATTTACATATTTTCCTACTCATTTATTATTTGTTTCTCCACCAGAATGTCATCTCCACAGGGGTAGGAACTTGAGTTGTTTATGTTCAAAGCTATTTCCCAGTATTCAAAGTGGTGACTGCCACATGGGAGATGCTCAATCAACATGATTGAATGAATGAATGAATTTCTTTTAGAAGAGTTGGTTTATATGGTTAGGCAAAGGATTCACTGCCTCTTGAGAACCTTTTGGAATTCTATCTGCTAATTTTCTCTGTTGAACAGCAAGGGCAACCTACCAGGCAGTGGTGTATGGTAGGAATCCATCGCTCAAGTCTGGAAGTCAGTAGAGTTGTACTGCTGTCCTGGTCTCACCGTAAACGAACTTCCTTAACAGGTCAGTTTTGGGGTCCTCACTACACAAGGCTGGCCCTGATCAAAAGCTGTAAAAAAGAATGAGACTAAGCTGCTATCCTTCTTCCCTGGCTGTTTTACCTCTTCAGCAGGGTTCACACTCTCTCCTCTGCACCTGCATTCTCTCCTGTTCCACTCTCCCAGTGAATGCTAAGGTGGCTTGGGCCTCTGCAGGGTGCACTCTGCCCACCTCTAGGAGACCCGGGTCATATCCTTGCACTCACGAGCTCCCTCACTGGTCTACCAAGGAAACCCACGGTCAGCGCCATATCCAAAAATGCTCATACAGATTGCCCACTCTCACTGCTTGCTCATAAAATCAAAACAATGTTGTTGTCTGCAAAACAGGAGCCCTTGGGCAGAATGACTGTCACCTTGTAGCTTGTAAAACTCAGATGACAATAATATGCTAAATATGACAAGGCACATTTACCAGTCACCTATGCGTGATCCAAGAATAAAGTTATTAAAAAACACAATACTTTATAATACAGAATAATCTATAAATAATAGATGTTATCACTCAATAGCCATCCAAAACTTTAAATGCCATCATCCCAGTGGAAGGTTTAAATGTTGGAACTATTCCTAGCTCAATGAGCTCAGGATCTAATTTGTAAATGTAAGATATTATTATCTGAACCTCCTAGGACTACCTTGGCACTGGGAGAAATGGTATTTCAATCTTCAATTTAATCCTCCCCAATTTTTTCCCAGATATTTATAACACAGCTGTGGAAAGGTACTGCTGGCAGGAAGTTGGCGTGCAATTTCTTAGGCTGGGAGCAAATATCTAAATCAAATAGGAAAAAAATCCAAATGAATAAATGTGCTCAAGCTTTAGAGCTGAAAAAATCTCAATAGGTTTGAAGCTCAGGTGTAGAAACCATTAAGTGATGTCAAAGAATAGATAACCCAAGTTCCAATCCCTTTCTTCAATTTTCCAAGTTCCACAGGCCAAAGCTGATTTTCTCCTAAATGTGGAGTTGGTGATCACTTCATTTGAAGATACTGCATACAAGCAAGACTTTATTACTAAGCACACACTTGACTTTCCAGAGGCTGGTTTTAGAAGCCTTAGGTATTTGAATAAAACATCTTCATTTATAATTGACTAGCCTTTGGGGTGGGGGGGATGTAGTTGAGGATGGAATTATGTACTGTGTGGTGTTCATAATCTAAAAACATTTTGTAAGGATATAATTAAAAGACTTCAGGAAAGATATTGACAGAGACTACCTGGGCTGGACAGAAAGCCAGTGACTTAAGACTGGAAGATTTAAGCATTCATTGAGCTCATAGGTCATTCAATCACCTTTGTTCTACATGCAAAAATCAGATAGTAGACTCTACTATTCAGGAAATAGCAGTTCATGGAAGAGCTTACACGTGAAAGCAGTCTGAAGCATGCGATGACCGTGGCTCAGCTCCTGATTGGCTGGAGACCTACTGGCAAATGACCGCATACTCCCCTCAGTTCACCCAGCTGGACAGCACCCACATCCATTCAGCAATATTGTGCAGCCCCCCACAATTACCAAGGCACTTTAGTAGATAATACATCACAACTGATCTTCACACTCTTCCTTTGGGAGGAACAGGCAGAAGTTTGCTTCTCTGGAGTTCAGAATCAGATTAGCAACTGACCTGTGGATAACTTTAAATAAACCAAATCAGTCAGAAACTGATGGGTTTAGGTCAAGGCTGGAATATCTTGGGATTTTAGACCCATATAGGCATGCGATGTCCTGTATACACACTTCCACAGCTTCTGCACTTACAGTAGTACTTTTTGAATAGGTAATTAATTGCTACTCTGTTACGACTAATTGGTAATATTGAACATTTACAATCTTTTATGCCCTTTCCTAAGCATATCTCATGCATTACCTTATTTTACTCTTATAAATAACTCGGTAAACACCCATCACGTGAATGGCCTGATTTAAGTCAATTAACTAGCAGGTGGTGATACTAGTTTCTCCCTTTACAACCAGAGACCTGTGACCTTCATCAGACTCTAATTGGAAGAATCTGGATGTTAGAAAAAGCAGGGAATGATGGAGGCTGAGAAAGAGGCAATCGTTCATCTCATCAGAAGTTTGTGTTTCTTGTCCACAGCTCCAGGAAACTCAATTCCACTTTTTTTTTTTAATATTTTTTTAAGTTTATTTTATTTTTTTTTTAAGATTTATTTATTTATTTTCAGAGAGAGGGGAAGGGAGGGAGAAAGAGAGGGAGAGAAACAGCAATGTGTGGTTGCCTCTCCCGTGGCCCTCACTGGGGACCTGGCCCGCAACCCAGGCTTGTGCCCTGACTGGGAATCGAACCGGGACCCTTTGGTTCCCAGCCCACGCCCAATCCACTGAGCTACACCAGCCAGGGCCAATTCCACTTTTTTTCAAGTAGTAAAAGCAATACTCTAGAACCTTCTTAACCCACTCAGGATGCAATTTCACTGGAGGAATATTTCATTGGAAAACTTCAATGGGTGCTTATTAAGTGTCTACAACATTTGACATATTCTAGCTCCACAGAAGAAACAAAATACCATCCTCAGGATCGTTATTGTAATAATAGGAACTATGCAGTGCCTCACGTAATAGAGACTGTGTATGGCTCAGAAGCCACAGATATTAATGTCCTGTTGCATAAAAATTATTTAAGTCTGAAATCTCAGGGTAGATATCTGTGATAGAAATCATCAGTTTCCATCGATATGATTCAGGAGCCATCAGCTGAGATGGACGTCACGTGGAAGCCATGGAAAAGCATGTGACCGCATTGGTCGGACTTATAGATAAGGAGTTTTCCCTATCTGCTCTCCAGGTTTCTCCCACAGGGAGGGACCTCACTGCGGTTTGCAGTGTCATCATGCCATGCTGTCTTCCCCAGCTCTCCCCTTCCTCAGCCACCATCTGGGTGATTGCCAATATGCCGTAAACAAACCACCCTTACTCAGAGTTTTCATTCTCCTGGACTTCTTCTTATGCTCACATGAAGCATAAGCTCTCTGTTGCCTTCACAGATTGTTGATGGGTGCTTGCAGCTTTCCACTACAGACGCACTCCCCTACTTCACCCAAACTCCCACCTAAATGCTGGGGTTGACAGAGACATTTCTACACAGCTGCTCCTGCCACTTTGCCCAAGGTTCAGAAAGAACAGCGACTCCTCAACCAAGCAGAAATGAAGAGTACCATTTCCCTGGCCTTCTGTGCTCTGTCTCACACACCCACATTTGCATTAGTTCTCAGCTCATTTCCACCCTGCCAGTTTTGTTTGCATGTCTGGCACAAGGGTTGGTTCCCAGGACTTTTTGCAGCCGTCTTCTTTCACCCAGAAGGAAGGTGGACCACTCTGACCCCCATGTACTGCTGAAAGCCAACTGGCAGGTGGCTGGGGTGAGGGGAGGCTGGTGACACTGTGGGGCACTCCCAGCAGGCAGTGAATCAGGGCACCAGATTGGCACCCACGGTTGCAACTTAAAACCATCAACAACACCCAGAATCCTGGATGCTGAACATTCCTGTCACTCCCCACAATCTTGGAATCTTCTCAGAGTGGTTTGAATACTAATGCAAAGGAAATTTCTCAGAGGCCACATTCAGTCTAGGAATCAGAGTGATGAAATGGTGTCTCATTCTCTTCTAGATTTGTGTTCCATACAGACTCACTCCCCAAACCAACCTGAATCTTGTCAAAGACAGGGGAGAGAGCAAAAGTTAGACATATACCATAAGCAAAGTTCTTCTAGACACTTCCCAACCTTTGCACTGCTGTTTCTAATGTATTGGGGTGCAGAGTACTATTGCTTATGCTGCTTTTTCTAAAGGCTCCTCCTGCCAAGATATAATGTCCTCTCCAGCCATTAATGTCCAGGGGATTTTCACAGTAGAAGAATGGAAATCATCAGTATCCCAGCTTGAAACTGAGCTTAACTCATGGATGAACCTCTCTCCAGATCTAACTCCTACTCCCAGAAACTCACCTTCTCCTTCTTTCAAAGGGGACAATTTCTTCCCTTCCTGCACCCACCACTCAAGACAGTCACATAACACCTCTGAGTTTTCTCTCTCTCAGTCATACCCTAGCAGCTTCCCTTTCTACTCGATTGACCAGATCTCCCACATCCTATGGGCAACATTGTGACCATGGCAACAGCTCATCTGCTTTGAGACGGGTTCCAGATACAGTCTCTTTGCTCCTCCACATCCACTCTCCACCCCTTTCCACCTGGCGCTTTGCCTTGGGAAGCTGACTCTTGAGAACTACACCAATAGGCTCCCCTGGCCTCCTGGCAATGACAGTTTGGCCAATGGAAGGTTCCAGCAGGAGATCAGAGGGTAGCAAGAGAATGAGGGGAGAGTATTTTTTGCCCATGATTCATTCCTGCCCAGCACTGCAGGTTGGATGTCTCCCTCTACTCTAAGTCACAGTTCTTGTTAGAATCCTCTCCTTTTAGGTACTTTCTCTGGGCTCCACACAGATGCCCCTCTGCTTTTCTCTTCAAGCCTAGGGGTGGTAATGGCTCTCAGATGTTGCTAGCCCCAGGGTACATCCCTCCTTGGCTTCCCCAAACTCTTCTTACACCTTTATAAATACTTCCTTGATTCAACTCTCTTCAAATAACCAGTGTGAGTGCCATCCCTTCGCTGCCAGGACCCTGGCTGATTCAGGAGACTTCTTACACAGCAATGGAAAGTTTTTGCAATTTTAATGATCCTATTCTTTGTACTGTGGTTATAGTGGTAAACAAAACAGAAAAATTCCTGCCTTCATAGAAATTGTCTTCTAATGGGGGAGATAAATAGTTTTTAAAATAAGGAAGTAAACTGTAAGATATATTAGCAGGCAGTATGTGCTATGAAGAAGCAGGCAAAGGGGAGAGGGAATAGCAGAGTTGGGAGGCATGCAAGGCAATATTGTATGTAGTTGGTCTCAGTGAGAAGAGACATGGATGAGAATGTATGAGGGCACAAAGAAGTGGTGGCAAATGAAGGCAGCCTTCAAACCTCTGAGCAGCTGTCATGAGGAAGAATGGTTACACTTAGTCTCTTCCAAGAGGGAAAAAACTAAGATCCACGGATGGAATCTATATGCTATCAACAAAAAGTGTATTGAGCAACCTACCTCCAGCCAGTCATGATCCTGTACTGTGCTAAGCTAAGCATACAATCTCTGCCCTCATTGAACTAACGATTTAGAGAGGAGACTGACATGAAACACAAACTCATGATGGAAATGAATATAAAGAGCTATGATGGACAAGTGGAAGGTGTGGTCAGAGTTCCCTGAGGTTTCAGGAAATGGTTTGTTTTGAAAATTCTACTTTTTGGTATTCTTTTGTTTTGTTTAGGAGTTCAAGACACTGAAAAATAATGTTGCTGAAGCCTCATGAGTAAATGGGGGAATGGTCTGAATTATCGGGAGACAAAATAAGGTGCTGGAGCAGAAGACCAGGGAGGAGGTATTCCTTAATGGGTTAAAGACTGTGTCGATGCAACTGGGGAGCAATTGTACTTAAGAGGAAAAGCCTACATGACTTCAGGATGTATTTGACAGAAGTAAGACTTTCATGAATTCACACTCTTTGATATTTTGTTATTTTCTGGAGAACAACTGGTTGAAAATATTCTATAGTATCTGTAAGTAAAATGGTTGCTGAGTCAATGAAGCAAATTTGGAGGGAAGAGATTTAGAAGGGAATGTTGAACCCACTTTAGAGAAAAACCGTTGTCAAAGGCCAAGGTAAATGCCATCATTTAAGTGGGTCCCAAGGATCCCTACAATTTGAAATAAATTTTCTGAAGTCCAGACTTCTCGTAGATCCAAATGAGTCTTTATCCCACAATTACTTATTCATTCAAAAAAATTAACATTTAAAATAGGCAAGAAGCTGTGTAGGTTGAAAAGCTGAATCAGGAAAGGGTTTGTACATAAGTAACAGGAATACAGATTGTTTCCTAACTTAGGGCTGTGATGACAAGTACAAACTAAATAACTTAGAGAAACAGTGAAGGTTTTATTTATGAGGTCTGTCCAGAAGGGACCCAGCCAAGTAATATGAAAAACAGAGACATTTATTGAGGAAGACACAAGATACAAAGAACATTGTACGTAGGACAATGATGCCTCAGTTCCCTGCAAAGCACCTTGGGACCTCACACAGTTCTCCCAATCACCATCAGTTGCCCCGTCCTACTTTCCTGAATTTTACCAATGGTCTGAAATCTCTTCCCTTTCAAAGGTGATTTTAGTTTTGGGAAAAGCCAGAAGTCACAGGGGGCCAAATTTGGGCTGGAAGGGGGCTGAGTCACCCGGGTGATTTAATGTTTCACCAAAAACTCTGCACGAGACGTGATGCACGAGTGGGTGTGTTGTCCTGATGAAGCTGCCCATCACCAGTTGCCCGTAGCTGAGGCCTTCTAAATCATCCAAATAGTCTCTGCAGAGGAATGTTCAAGCTTAATGCAAAATTAGATCAGATTCATTGCTCTACTTGCTCAGTCACTTTGAATGTGACAGCCACACAATATAAATGCTCACTCAATGGTGTCTACCGCCCCCACTAAGTACAGTGAAGTTGTCATGGTTCATACATGTGCATTCCAGTTCACTCTCCTTGGGGGCCAGGTTACATTGGTGTTGCACAAACCAATTTTATTATATTAACAATGGCTGCACTTTTTCCAGACAGACCTCATATGCTGAGCTTTGAAAGATGGCCTAGGATGGGGCATTCAGCAACAGATAAGCAAGCATTCTAAGAGGAATCACAGTGCACGCATGGTGGTGAGATGGTTAGGAACATGGCTGGACCAAGTAGAAATGCTAAAATGTGCAGGTAGTAACTAGAAAATTTTAATAAAATATTTAGTCAGTGAAAACTAGAAAAATGAAAAATTTCAAAAAATGAAAAATATGCATCACAGATTCAGCCAATCATAGAGCTGAATGGGATCTTAGGAGGGAAACTCTCCTACCCCACTGTTTGCCATCATGGCTTTGTTATGCACTGGTCATCCAAGCCAGGCCTAAGACCTCAGTGGCCTCTCCCCCTTGGTCAAGATGTGAAAAGTACTGATCTCGTGTCCAGGTTTCTGATCAGTAGGCCCTATTTTCACTCTAATTTTTCTTTAAATTTGAGAGAGATTGCCCTTTTATAACTAAGATTTGAGGTCACCAAGCTAGTCCACCAACTATGATTTCCATGAGTAGGGCTCCAAGATGCCAAGTAACCCCACAGGCCTTTATTGAGGACACAAATGTTTGAGGTTTTCCTGAGTTCCTCGTGTCTGTTTTTTCCTCTCAATCCCGAACAAGGCTTTATACTTGCAAGGAAGATGTGAGTGGAGCCCACATAGGATCGAGGCAATGTGGGATCGAGGGTTATGCACTTAGAAAATCATTAGCAGACATCACTCTTGTTGCCAAAAGGTCTACATCCTTTTGTCCAAAAATACTAGACAACATTCTTGAAAGACATTCTTCCATAAATGACATCTTTTCTTTACAAACATCAGTAACTTTTACTAGTCAACTATCAGTGTCTAGTTCTTTCAAACTATTTTTTCCAGTAGTGGTCAAGAAGTTGGAATTATCCATCCTTACTCACCTTCTTGACTAAATCCTTCTCACTATAAAGAATGACTTTTTGGGATCAATCATAAAGTATAAGTAAACCCACATAGGCCAGCACCCATGATCTTGACCTCATTATTGCTTTGTGTTAACCTGAACTTTCCAGCCTTGATAATTAGGTAGTGATTATTATGGGCCTGGAATCACACGGCAATCAGCTGTCTCTGGCAGGCTTGTCTTTGCACTGAAGACATCACCGTTTGGTCCTAGGGAATGCGACGCTTGCATTTCCCTTGAGGGCCTCCTAGGGAGTTTCCCACATTGAAGGATGGTTTATTAAACGTATCACAGCAAGTGCTAATGAAAGACGGTGAGGTTCACAGAGTAACAACCACCTGTCATCTCTTATTAGTTAGACATTTCATACTAGAGATCTGTTATATTGAAGGGCACTGAAATTACTTACATCAGATAACTGAATTAAAATGAAATGCTATGTAGATTATTAAAGTACCATTGTTTGTATTAGAGGAAAACATAAATTATAGTATTGAAACAGGCATATTAAAAAAATAAGTTTATTTCTAGACACTCTGTCAGTCTGCCATGAAGTAGAGGCCTTTCCAGACCTGCCTGCTCTCACAGCTCCTCTTGCAACTCTGCTCTGCTGAGAGACTCACTCCGAGTGGATGGAAGAGAGGCCACAGGCTTAAACCTTCTGGCGGACTGGAGAACCGGAAGCCAAGAGCTAATAGTTCTTCCCATAGGTTCTTCCCCTTCAGGCACCACCGGGCCCAAAGAGGACCCATGTCACCCCATGAAACTTCAAGTTCTTCTGGTGGACATTATTTAATGTGGGCATCATCTTTCTGGAGGGCACAGGATCCGTGCTTCTTATCCCTCTCCTCAGCTCTCAGACTGTAAGATTTCCACAACTGGACACACGTGGGAATAAAGCACGCACTAGAAACACATAAGGAGAAAAACACGGTGACTTTTTGTGGATTCTATCTGGTATTTATTTCCAGAACGAGCTTATTAGTATTAGCCAGAAAATAAACAAACAAACAAACTGAAATAGTAATGAAAAACAATGCAGCTGCTTTTAAATAGCCTTGAAGTTCAGGGAGGAAGACTCCTTTTGGGACAATGCTCACTTAATACCACACACACACACATCACAATTCAATGTACAGTCAATGTCCCATGAGTGGCTGGACAATCCATGTTATAAAAGTTCAGAGGTAGGTAGTCAGGGAGGGCTCCATCTAGAAAGGCCACAAAAGCACTCCACACCAGGTGGACATAGTTAAATCCTGCAAAATTCTTCAAAGCCAAGAAGTCCATCCTCAGCGATCCCAAGTGCCCCCTTTGTATGCTGTCTCCCACGCCTGCTGCACTTTCGTCAGCACATTCTTTGGTGTGTGCCTGTTCCCTCCATAGTCCTTTCTACACATGTGTGAAATTCCTCCCCTTTTGTGCCTTCAACTTTCTGTGCAGAAGATGCTTCACAGCAACAATCCCATTAGCTTTACAAATGTTGTTTAGAAACCCAAGCGAAGCCGTTGCTTTCTCAGATGGTCAGGAATTCGGCACTCCAAGTGATTTCCTTTATCCCAATGTACAGGTCACGCTGCGTGTTTATGCAGAGTGGAGAAAGATGTTGGGGAGCAAACCCCCACCCCCAACAGAAACATGCCACTTTCCCTGGAAGGTACCAACACCACAACAAACAAACAAATAAATAATAAACATTCTTTCACTGAAATAAGTCTCACTTCAGTAAGCAACACATTATGCACCATACTGGTATAATAAAGCACACTTCCCCTTGAATCATTCCCACTAATACAATGTATTCAGTGCTCATATGATTACACTTTTACAGCCTGTTAGCAAAAACACATACAATTGCAAAGTGCTGCTAATGCAATGTGACAGAATACGGTTATTACAAGAAGAAGTTGTCAGCACCGAGCAATTGATTTTCCTTCATCTCTTTCCTGCCTCTGCCCATCCTCCCTGCCTCTCCTGGAGATGTTTATTATGAGCTATGGGTGCAGGCTTTTCTCTGAATCAATTCCGATAGAGTGTAGGGAAGGAATACAAAAGCCAGGAAAAGTTAACACGATTCTAGGCATTCTAAGGGGGGAACTTCCGTTGGGGGTATTTTCTTCTCAAGGTCTTCGTGAAAGCTGTGGGAACCCTGGCTCCCTGCCTCCAGCAGAAAGATCTGGGTTCGGGATGAGGAAGTTGTCGTTATTATTGTCATTGTTACATTATGCCATACCTGTTTGTTTTCCCCTTCCTGTTTTATTCCTTCTTTTCCTAAAATAAAAACGGAGATGGCTTTAACGCATGAGGGCTCCTACATTTCTGCTGATTCACTTCTATGCATTTTGAAGAGCAATGGAAAGAAGAAATAAGGATTACAGGAAGCCAAGAAGAAAAATTATTTGATTGTTGACTGGTCAGCGTTTTCCTTGGAAACATTTACCTGCCTTCACGAAAGGACAACAGGTGTATTAAACAATGAGGTCTTTCTGGAAATGAAAATAATTCTGTGGCTACCACCAGCAACCTAATCCAGAGTCATAAAACAGTACAATTGGATGGGCCATAGAAATCAAAGCCAACTTAGTCTTTGTACAGGTGAGAAAATCCAAGCTCCAAGAGTTAAGAAATTTATCTGAAGTTTTAACCCTAGTCAGTTTTAGAGCTAAATCTAAAACACTTCTTTTTCGTGACTGCTACACTCTCCTAAGCCTTTAAATGTAACATACGGATACCAATATACGTGTGACTGAACGACCAAGTGGCCTTACCACCTCAGTCTTCTGTTTCTTGGTTACAATGAGATAGAAAAGTTCTACTAGTCAATGTAGGTGCCAGGGAGAATAGACGAGCCCCTGAAAACTGCTTGACGGTCTTTAGAAAGAACATCTTGGTTTATAGATGCCATTTTGGGATATTGCAGCTTCCCAGAATACAAAAAAAAAGTGCTATTTCTCCCCTGCCCTATTTCACTATATATAATAATTCTCACATCCTCATTTTCCCTGCCTCACTTCATTAAATGGACGCACCCTTGTTGGGACCTAACAAATGCTGATGCTTCCTCTTTTGCTCAGCAGGACCTCATTATAACATGCCCTTGAATAGCTAAGAGCCACATGGACCAAATGTTACCCTGAGGTTCCCGAGCATTACTGCCCGTTAGTACTAGAAAGTTAAAGCCTCAGCCAGCTGGGTTTTGACTCGTTGGGGCAGTCAGTGAATCGGTACTGGGTCCTGACTGGACTGTATGCATTTTTAGTGGAAGAGTCTGGATCTTTTAACCTGAAGATTGCTTAAGGCAGTCCCCTGTGTGACTGGAGCGTGTAGGTGTGGGTGTTGTTGATCTAACTTTGTTTGGGTTTGTGATGCCCACTGGCAAATATTCATGGGTGGAAAGCCTTTGATATGGGCTCAGAATGACCCGTGTTGAGTAGGGACTGGGAGCTGCAGCCTGTTTGGGGAGAGCCACTCTCCTGCGTGACCTCACACCTTGAGCTACCCACACTCAGGGCAGCAACCCTGAAAGCAGGGTGTGCTCACACAGTCCAGCGTGGCAACCCTCTGGAAGCATCAGCCTGCTGAGACAGAGTGGCTTGTGGCAACTGAGAGATAGGGAGACCCACTTTGCAGGGTACCCACGCATCTTCATTACCCTCCTCCCTCCATTTCACATCGCTTCCTGGAGCCCCAAACCCTGCTGGCGTCTGTCTCCTTTCAGCGGGGTTCTTGGCTCTCCTTTTACCGTAAGACAGCTGCCACTCCCTGATTCTTCCCATGCCTGTAAATTCCTGTTAAGCCAGCAGGTAGGAACCACCACTTGTGACCTTAAAAATGGCAATTTCCTATCATTCAACAGTTGCTAATGAGTAGAAATTAAAACATTACATCCTCTCTGGTTTCTTTCTTTTTCTATCTTTTTTTTTTTAACAAATAGCTCCTTTGGACATGAATGTCCTGACTGATAGAAGTTTCACACCCAGCTGACATGTGTCTAGTGTGGGGACGCTGTGACAGATCTGGAAAACCCACTAGACCTCCCACCACTCCATATTTCAATTCTGCAACCAATAAAGGAAAAGGACAGGGAGGATTTTCTTACTCCAGATTCTAGCTCCGTTACACTCATATATTCACTGAACATCTAGACACTGAATTCTGTGAGAAAGGGAGAGATGAAGAGGAAGACACAGCCTGGGGCCTCCAGAAATTCTTAATTCTTAAGAGGACCAATTCGTAAGTGCCAAGTGGTATAGGAGAAGCACCACAAAATGCTTCCAGAGCTGAGATAGAAGAAGTACATTCTGACTGAGAGCACAGGCCCAGGCAACATGGAACCCGGGCTGCAGCCCCGGCCCTCGCAGAAGCAGCGATAGGTAGACCTCTGGGTCCGAGGCGTCCAGCAAGAAGTACAATCGGGATTAATAACCAAGCAGGCCTCCTTCCAGGAGCTAGTTCTGCTGTGAGTGGTTATGACATCTCGGGCGGAGGCCATCAGCTCCTGCTGTTAGGATGAGAAGTTCAGGTCAGCCGAAGAGTCGGGGAAGATCCTGAGCATCTGTTTGCTTGTATCTCTGTGTGTTTGTTCATCTATTGAGCACTTCAACTAACCAGCTATGATCTTCTCCAGAAGAGTAGATAAAATGACAAAACATGGGGTAATGATAGGAGGCTTAGGCAAAGTTGCAGGTTTTAATATAAGCCTCTTCATATGCAGGTAGGCCATATCATGACAATAATGAAATATAAATGATCTACAGTTTTTAAAAGATAAGAATCAGGTAATTACTGAAGCCCCAGTTCTTTATGAAATAATTGGTAATGATGTTTGATAAAGAAATCACATTGTGATGTTGTTGACAGGACAATTTTCCACCAAGACAATGGGGAGAAATGTAGCAGCTTGTTCTTAAAGCAGGAAAAACCTGAGTTAATTTGTTAGCTCAGGCAAGAAAACTGCTCATTTGTTGGTACAAGGCTGAATGAATACATATTTTTTTTTAACTGTTGAAAATACGGAAGATCAGCTAAATCGTGTTGTTCTTGGATTACTAGTTCCCTGCCCATGTTCTCAGATGTCACTGTAACGTTTCAATGCGTGCTGATGGCTTCCTGTGTCTTTCTCTACCTGGGAGGTCTGAGGGAGAGGGGTTGCTGGTTCCAGCCATACTGTTCCATAGGCTGGAAATACAGAGGCTTTCACACTCAAAGACCAATCCTCAACCAATCAGGGGCAGAACTTGGAAAAAATAATCCAGATTCATGTCACCTCAGTGGTACAACACTGATGTATATTCTACAATCTGTATCTCCAGCCAGGGGACTCAGGATTGAGCCTCATTTGTGCACAACTGTAACCCATTCATTAATCTACCATTTTTTGGTTTTCTTCACTCTCAGTCTCAATGCCCCCCCCACTCTCTGTTTTGGCCTTTTGGGATTACCTTCCAAATAAACAATTTGTACTTATATCCAAATTGATGTCCCAGGAGCTTCTTGGAAAATGGGGGTGGGATGAGGGGGAGCCAAACTAAGACATCACTTTTTCACTTACTGAATTGTCAACAAACACATATTTATTCAGTACCTATTATCTAAGTAACAGTGTTGAACTTAAACTACAAGAAAGTTTAAATCCCTAACTGCAAGAGAGTTGCAATCTAGGTGGACAAGTAAAATAAGAATTTATCAAATATTGACTAAAAAAATTGGATAGTATGTGATGAGTACAATAAACTATCCAACAAAAATTGGGCAGTGCATGGATTTGGGTAGGTAGAGTAGAAGGGGAAGGACAGTCCTATTGGAATGACATAAATGAATTTGTCTCTAAGAGGAAATTCTGCAGTAAAGAAATCTACCAAAATATGATTAACCTAGTATTTCCCAAATACATCTAATCCTGGAAACTTTTCTTCATGTAACATCTTACAAAACTCATGTTCAACAGATCACATTTTGGGAAATGCTGTCTTGGAAGTCAAGTTCTAGCTTCCAGCATTAGAATCCAATACCCTGCTTACTCAGTTAAGCCCAGAGTTTCTCTGTCTCCAGTCCCACTGGCCAACTCAGATGTAAAGTAACTCATTATTTTAAGTCAGTCTGGACAAAACAGACCGAGCAGTCTTCCAAGATACTTGAATTTTTCCATATGTCAAGGTAAATGTTTGGTGATATATTTCCAATATATACAACACCATTCAAAGCCCCAGAAACTGGAAACAATATGAAAAAGCTGACAGATATTGAATTTATTGTTTATAAATTTAACTGACTTGGAGAGGAAATGATCGGTTTCACATGATTATATGTACAGGGCCTGGCAAAACTAAGGTCTGCTTGAGTGTGGTTGGTAGGGTAATAATAAGTGTATAATAATTTATAGTTTTAATTTGAACATTTCATCTAAAATGTCATATGGTGTGCTTGAGTATGATATTGTTATATTATAGAATTATGCACTTATGATTTTGTAATAAAAGATTTTGTAATAAAAAGGGGTGTTATTTGTGCTGGGGACTCTCTCTCTCTCTCTCTCTCTGTTATTATCTGTATCAAATGAAGCACAACCTTGCTGCCTGGGTTCAAATCCTGGAAAAGTTCACTTCTCTTTACCTCTGTTGCTCAGCTGTCAAGTATATTTACTTCATAGGGTTACTCTGAGGATAAAATAAAAGAATACATTTAAAGAGTTTCATATTTTTCCTGACCCATAGCAAGAGCTCAACACAGATACTTCTGTGTAATACCACTAGCATTATTAGTACTAATATCATTCTCATTATTCGGTTCCCTTTTAACTTAAACAGATTTCTCTTCCTCATGACCCAAACTGCCTTTGACTAGAACATAACCACAACTGTGCTAAACAATGCCTAGATGAACCAGACACAACAGACAAGTTCATTAAAAGAGAACTTGAAATTCTTCTAGAGAGAATGACCTCCACCAATACAACTTTAAGAAATCGGAATTTAATACACAAAATTACTCTTCAATTAACTTTCCAAAAGAGAAATTGTTGTAAACACACACACACACAGATAGACTAGTATAGAAACTTTTCCAGAGAGTTTCGTAAACTTTTTTCTATCACTTCTTTTTATGTTTGCTTTCTTGCTTCAATGCACATAATTGCTTGGAAGAGCTGTGAGTCAGTGCCACAGTCTCTCCTCACATCTTCCTGGACTTGGTTTGCTAGTAAGGTGATCCCTGGCATCAAACTACCATGGAGGGCTTACGTAAATAAGACTGGGTCTTCACAGAAAAGTCTTTCTCCCTCCTCTCGTCCCCCCGTTTCTTTTTCTTCCTTCACTGTCCTCCCTGACTCTCTTCCTCATCCTACCTTTTCCCCTCTCCGCTTCTTCTCTGATTCTCTCCTTCCCACATTCTCATTCTCTCCAATTCTTAGTGCACTCGTTCAGTCTCTCTCCATCCCTCTCTCCCTCCCTTCTTTCCTCCTTCCTTCCACTTTTCCCTCTCTCAGAGAGAGTTCACTCCCCTCCTATCTCGCTGACCCTTTCTTGTGTCTGTCTCTTTTTTCATGTTCTTTCCCCCCCTGTTTCTTTGACCTGCTTTCTCTCTACCTCTGTCTCTTCCAAGCATGAGCCCCAGTGAGAACCAGACTCTGCATCTTGCATTTGTCCTTTAGGAGAGGATTTCCTGGTGTAAATGGGATGTACAACAGTTAATAGTGCTGACAGCTTAATGAATGACACAGTATCAGCAGACTTCACTGAACGTGTTAAAGGGGGGAGAAAACGACCCTCTCAAATCACTGCAGACATGGAAGCAGATGAACAAAGGAAATTAAACCAGTTGCATCCAACAGACTTCAAAACACACCCACAAACCTTCCCTTCCTCCTCCTCTCTCAGCAGATCTTCACACTTTCGCTAATACCAGCTGGTTCATACACTCCAGAAGTATCACTCTCACCAGTTACTGCAAGTGAGACTTCAAAAATGGGTTAAATCCACTCTGGTCATTAGCCAGTCTTCTGTCCAACTTTTCCCTGGATTTTCTTCACCTGGAAATCCTCCCTACTTTATACATCCATCCATCATAGGACGGAACGAGGAAGGGGGAACTGAGAAAATGTAGCCCAGAAATTCGATTTTTTTCCTCTGTTGCAAAAACAAGCAAAGGGATCAGAAGCGCATTGCTAGTCTCAATTTGGTGATAACTGAGTAAATGTGTGTGCCACAGATACAGAGATATCTTAATATCTGTAATTAAAATGATTTACTCAAACCCTTCACAAATGTTAAGTGACTACATACTGTGTGCCAAGCATTGTGCTAGGTCAAGGGCCCCAAAGAAGAACAAGGCGGGCATGGTGGTTTCTAGGCTCACAGAGACCATAATTGTCTAACTGGAGAGGCAAACAACTAAGCAAATGAAGAACTATGGTAAATCTTACAAAAGAAATGCAAAAAACTGCTCAAGACTATATAACAACATAGCAGAGACACCTAACCAAATTCAAAAGATGGGGTGAGAAGGAGAAAGATGGTGGGAGGCAGTCAAGTAAGGCGCTAAGGATATTCTCTGGGCACTAAAAACATCAGTAGGGGTTAACACCTAGTGTGCAAGATGGGTAGGCAAAGAAGGATGATGATGGACTGAAATGACAGCTAAAATATAGAACAATCAACCCAAATAAACAACTAAAGACTAGCTTAATAGAAGTCTTATAACCAGGGATTTACAGAAGCCACATCGAGACTACTCTAAACAGGTTGCCCAGGGCTAGTCACAGGCAGCGTCTGATATTCGCCTACACCAGAGTCCCTCCCAAGGGGCCCCAGAACCAACTCATGCAGTGGCCAGCTTCAGACAACATCAGAGCAAGATCCAAAAGGAGATCCTGGCAGGCACAATACCCTGCTGGGGTGAATTCCACTTCATGTGGTGAGTGGAAGTCTTCCCAGCCAGCCAGGCTGAGGGTTGACCTCACACACGAATGGCCCCAAAGCAGTCCAAACTCAATTACAACAGGAGGGCCCACAGAGCCCACACAAGGGACACTCCTGGAGTACCCAGATCAGGCGATTGTGGAGACTGCCACTGGGTCCCACAGGACACCTACTACATAAGGTCACCCTACAAGGATCAGGCGTCATAGCTGACCTACCTAATACATAGAAACAAACACAAAGAGGCAGCCCAAATGAGGAGACAAGGAAATATGCCCCAAATGAAAGAACAGGAGAAATCTGCAGAAAAAAAGAACTAGATGAAGTGGAGGCAAGCAATTTACCAGATACAGAGTTCAAATCAATGTTTATAAAGATGTTCAAGGAACTTAGTGAGAACTTCCACAAAGAGATAGCAGGCATATAAAATGACATAGAGCCCTGGCTGATGTGGCTCAGTGGATTGAGCACCGGCCTGCAAACTGAAGGGTTGATGGTTTAACTCCCAGTCAGGGCACATGCCTGAGTTGTGGCCCAGGTCCCCAGGAGCAGGCACACAAGAGGCAACCACATGTTGATGTTTCTCTCCCTCTCGTTCTCCCTCCCTCCTCCTCTGTCTAAAAATAAATAAATAAAATATCTTTAAAAAATAACATAGAAAGCATAAAAACCCATCAGAAATGAAGAATACAATATCTAAAATGAAGAATACATGAAAGAAATAAACAGTAGGCTGAATGAAGCAGAGGACTGAATCAGCAATTTGGAAGACAAGGTAGCAGAAAACACCCAATCAAAGCAGCAAAAACAAAAAAGAAATTAAAAAATGGGTATAGTTTAAAAGAACTTTGGAACAAGATGAAGCATAATAATATCCACAGCATAGGGGTCCCAGAAGGTGAGGAGAGAGAGCAAGGGATAGAGAACCTATTTGAAGAAATAATGACCAAATACTTCCCTAACATGGTGAAAAAAAAGTCACACAAGTTCAGGAAGCACAGGGAGTCCCAAACAAGATGAACCCAAAGAGGCCCACACAAAGAAAAATCATAATTTAAATGGTAAAAGTTAAAGAAAAAGAGAGAATCTTAAAAGTAGCAAGAGAAAGACAGTTAGTTACCTACAAGGGAGCTACAATAAGACTCTCAGCTGATTTCTTAACAGGAACATTTCAGGCCAGAATAGATTGGCATGAAATATTCAAAGTAATGAAAAGCAAGGACATAAATCAAGACCACTCTATCCAACAAGACTGTCATTTTAAATTGAAGGAGAAATAAAGGGCTTCCCAGACCAAAACAACAACAACAACAACAAAAAAAAAAAACTAAAGAAGTTTATTACCATCAAACGAGTATTACAAGAAATCTTAAAGGGTCTTTAAAAGAAAAGAAGAAAAAAACAAAAGGACATAGTTGTAAGAATAAAATGATAATAAATATGTACCCATGAATAATCACTTTAAATGTAAGTGGCTTAAATGTTCCAACCAAAAGACATAGGGTAGCAGAATAGATAAGAAAACGAGACCCATATATATGGCTATTTACAATAGACTCGCCACAAAATGAAAAGTACTCGCAGACTAAAAGTAAAAAGATGGAAAAAGGTATTTTATCAAATAGAAATTTTTCAAAAGCTGGGGCGGCAATACTTACATCAGATAAAATAAACTTCAAAACAAAGGCTATAACAAGAGACAAAGAAGGACACTACATCATGGAAAAGGGAGAAATTCAACAAGAGGATGTATATAATCCTTACAAACCTTTATGCACCAAACATAGAAGCACCTAAATAGAGCAGATCTTGATGGACATAAAGGGACAGACTAACAGTAATACAGTTATGGTAGGGGATTTTAACACCACATTGACATAAATTGATAGATCTTTCAGGCAGAAAATCAACAAGGAAATGGTAGCCTTAAATGACACACTGAATAAGGATTTAATTACTATCTTCAGAGCATTTCACCCCAAACCAGCAGAATATACATTCTCTTCAAATGCACATAGAATACATTCTAAGATATAAAGTGTTTCCCTTAAAATTGAGAACAAGACAGGGATGTCCACTTACATCACTTATATTCAACAGAATACTGGAAGTCCTAGCCACAGCAATCAGACAATAAAAAGAAATAAAAGAAATCCAAATTGGGAAGACCATGGAATACTACTTGGCCAGGAAAAGAAAATCCTGCCTTTTGTGACAGCATGGATGGACTCGGAGAGTATTTTGCTAAGCGAAATAAGCCTGTCAGACAAATGTGAATACCACATGATTTCACTTATACGTGGAATCTAACGAATAAAACAAACAAAATAGAAACAGATTCATAGATACAGAAAACAGACTGACAGCTGTCAGAGAGGAGGGAGTTGGAGGGGTGGGTGAAGAAAGTAAAGGAATTAAGCAAAAAAAAAAAAAAAAACCCTCATAGGCATAGACAACAGTATGGTATTTACCAGAGGGAAAGAGGGTAGCAGCAGGTAGAAAAGGGTAAAGGGGGTATAAATAGTGATGGAAGGAGACTTGGTTTGGGGTGGTAAACACGAAACACAATATACAAATGATGGATTATAGAATCGTACACCTGAAACCTGTATAATTTTATTAACCAATGTCACCCCAATAAGTTCAATGAAAATTGAAAAAAGGAAAGATGAGGATGAAAAAGAACAGAAGAGTCAATAAGCATGTTAACAGTTGCAACTCTATCCTAAAGGACACAGGGAGCCAGCAAAGGCTGTGAGCAAGCTCCTGACATGATCAAACGTGACTATGAACTGTATCACAATCAATGCAAAAGGAAAGTCTACATTTTGCCAACACTCCTATTAACATATATGAGGCCCTCAAGGTTGTTCGCATTTTCTCAAGCAGTGTCTGGAAGGCATCAGATGCAAAAGAGCGTGATCAAAGGTGTCTTGCTAAACGGCTCTACAAAGCCAGATTCTCTGTTGCAGTTGCAAGGTCTGGTCTGCCTTCTGTCTCAGCAGGGGTCATGATTTAGAAGCATAGAGACTTGTCCAGATTGGAGGAAGGTCAGAGTCACCGAGTTTAAAATATTTACTCTCCTGCATAAGCGACAGTGAGAGCCATCTTTTCCTAGCAAAGGTTCAGTCAGCAAGACTCCTAGCTGTTGATTCCTAGAAATGGAGCCATAGGACGAGGATAATGAAGTTTCAGCCCAGTTCTTGGAGATCCTATAGTTGGGTGAAGTGCGGTATTGACAGATGACCCTCTAATGACCATTGGAACATGGGCTCTGAGGGAAGGACTCGCAGACTTTCTAATGGTCCTTGAAGAAGCCACAGTGAAGGGGGTTAGTGGCAGACAAAGGCCTCTCTCTCTCTTTCTCTCCCTCTCCCTCTCCCCTCTCTCCCTCCCTGTCCCTCTCCCTCCTTCCCTCCCTCTTGTGAACTGGCTCTGTTAACTTCATCTGATACAGCTTGTCCAAAAAAGTAGGGGCCCGGTGTCAGGACATGCCTGTGCTTCCTGACCTGAAGGGCTTCCCCGTGATCCACGGGCACCTCCATGTGACAATGTTTGATAGAGCCATTGTTAATTGACTCTGTTTTCATTGTTTGTTTGATTTTATAACTAAACTAGTCTCCAAGGAGTAAACTTTCTAGTCCACCATATGTACTATACAGTTAATTATAACATACTCCCTCTCTTACCCATGGACCCTGAACATAAGGATGTTTCTGGTCTACATATGGTGAACAATACTGTCCATGCATTCTCCCCTCAATGCATTTCCTAGAGCCCCCACGCCGTGGACATTAATGACTTCTTTGGGCCCCTTCTGGTTTCACCAGATGAACAAAAATAAAAATAAGCAGCTGTCATACTTTAACTTAAAAAAAAAGAAAGAAATTCATGAAGTTAATTTCAATTTGGAGAAGGGTTTGGCTTCGAGAGGAGGGAATCGGTTGTACCATTGATGGCAAAAAGCTCGCTTACTAATGCACACCACTTCCTGACATTTAATTTGCACAATTTGTCTCTTATTATCTGGCAACTCTCAGAAGATTTTGGAAGCAGGATAAAAGAAAGCAGAAACCTAATAAGCAGTAAGATTAAAAGTGAAAACGTGGGGGGCACCAAGTTAAGGGTCAGATAACTAAGTCCCAGACCATGTCTGCTGGTCCATTCACACCTGGGGACAAAGCAGTCCAACCAGAAAACAGCCACAGAAGGAAACCCAGTGGGAGGGGAGGCAGGAGACAACACACAATGATAAAACAAAAGCCACTTATGTTAGTTACCCAGCACTTTCGACACCATGGAACTCATTCAAGTCTAAACTTAGATGCGATCTATCTGAGAATATTACCGTACACCTACATGGAGAAAATTGCCTATTTTCCATCATAAAAAAATATCAAAATGTTTTATCTGTGCTTCTGCAATTCAAAAATGACTGAAGCTGTGAACTTCAAATTTGGCAAGATTGTAGTCCTCATTAAGGAAGGGAATGGAAGCCAATTCTGAAGAAAAATGGTTTCCTATTTTTGAGTGTAGAAGGTTGAAACAATGAGTTGAGCTGAAGATGAAGAACATTTGCTCTGCTGTTTTACCTCCCATTTGGATAAAGATTATTAACCAGAGACCACAACCAGACACGTCTTGTCTTTGACTCATAAATGAAAATCTCTCTCCTGCTTCTTTTATTCGTTTCTCTTCCACCTTGCTAAATCAAAGTTCGATTTGTTAACATGAAGCTAAGTTGCATCTTTAAAACACCTCGAAAGGCAGATAATTTCTGAAAGGACGTGACTTTGTTCAGTTGAGGCCTGGCCTAATCTGTCCTCAGGTGTTCTCGGAGTTAAATGGCTATGGTGCAATACACAGGATGTGCAAGGGGTGAAAATAACACTGTTATAGGAAATGTAACTTCGGAATTTCCTCATTTAACTGCAGAGATTTCAGTCTTAACACTGTGTCAATATTGGTTTTTAACATATACATGTTTGTTTATTGGCACACACACACAGACACACAGGAATCTCCTCCATAAAACGCACCCACATCTGTGGTTAAACACAGC
The DNA here is from genome assembly GCA_004026765.1 of Micronycteris hirsuta. Lineage (NCBI taxonomy): Eukaryota > Metazoa > Chordata > Mammalia > Chiroptera > Phyllostomidae > Micronycteris > Micronycteris hirsuta. The sequence continues at coordinate 48,572 of PVJI01008299.1, read as the reverse complement.
AGCTGCGAAACAGCCCAGATCACATTCTGAAAACACTGGGACCTGAACTAAGAATCCTCTGTGCAGTGCAGTGGGGCCGGAGGTCCTCTGCTAGGAACGCTGACTTGAGAGCTCTCCAGGATTCCCCCAGACAGGCCCCTTTGCCAAATTCGCAACATGTCTCTTCAATTTTAGAATCGATAATAAAAGACCCCAACTTTATTCCTTGCTCCAAAATAGCTGGAGTGTAATAAATACTTTGAAGGCCAGCTCAAAGTCAAACCAAGACAATTTAAAGTCTGCTAAATGTGTACATTGACCACCCCGAGATCTCTGCAAGTTCAATGAACAAAAGAAGCAGAAGCCATTCAAAGGCTCTGCCTATGTAACCTCCAGAGAAAAGGCCCGTCCCGAGAGCAAGTGTCCGACTGTGCTGGCACGGGGGCCAGTGCACACCTTTGGTTAGCATTCCACACCATGGCACCTCCTTCGGCTACACTTCCTGTGTCTGGCAACCTAAGCAACAGCAAGCTTGGAAATGATGCAGGAAATGCACAGCAATCTGAAATCATACCCACAGAGCATCAGGGAACAGGTCATCTTCAGTGCAAGCCCACCCTTACGTAATGGCTGAAGTTATTGGAATCTCTGCCAACGGGTATATAAGAGAAAGCCTGTCACATTCCTGTCACCTAGAACTTGCCCAAATCCAGATGCAGAGATGAGACATTTTTATTACAGATGAGTTTGCAGATTTTTGTTGTTGTGCTTCTCGCTGAATTTCTTCTTTCGCTGGGTACGGTTTCTTTTTTCCTTCTTTCTACTTTTGCTTTTCAGTATGTGAGTTGAATCAGTGCACCTCACACACTACGACTGCATTCCCCCCCAGCAGCTGCCCGATGAGTTGCGATTACCCTTGCCCGGCACTCAAGGCCCCTATAATCTGATTTCATTCTCTCATTATTCATTTATTCACACAGTCATGTATTCATTCTTCATTATATTCATATCTATTTAAGCATCTATTATGTCCAATGTATAATGGTAGGGGTTGGAAATACGTGATTAAGATACGTTATCTGCATCAAGGAACTTAGAGTCTAGTGCGAAGCACACATAACAACTGTTAATTGTGGCAAGGCAATAGGGCTAAGTCAGAACGATGTATGAGCCACCATGGGACAATAGGGAGCCATGTGTTTAATTTTGCCATCAAGGAGATGTGAGGTGTAAACTGAGGTTCAAAGCCTGAGCGGGAGTTTACCAAAGGATGTGCAGAATGAGGTAACAAGGGCTGTTGTAAGTAGGGGACACTTTGAGCAAAGTCACTGGGTGGAGAAGAAATAGGTAGGAGAGAGGTGGGAGAACCCAACATTTCCGTACAGCCCTGTTCATGATAGGTGGACCTAGTTATTCTAGAAAGATTCTGGTTAGCTTGTGTTTTTGTAAAAATCACTTGAGTAGAGTGTGCACTGTGGAAGCTGTGCCTAAGGAATTTCATCTCCTTCATTTCCTGCCATTTGCCCTTTCCCAAAGCTTACTCTGCTCAACTAATGCAGCGAGTAGGAACTATTTTCTCAACCCAGGGATTCAACAACAAGCTTATTTAAATTTTAATACAACTCCCCTTTTCTCAGGGAATCCAGGGTCCTCCTCCACCTTTCCCAATATCTTAACTTCCTATAGGGCCAGTGCCTGGAGAATGTGAGAGCTCTTCCTTTTTATATGTTCCACGCTTTTATAGGGAATCTGTCCTGTTTCTTCATAAATGCCCCAAAGCACCAGACTCATTGCAGACTATGAAACCAACCTCTACTGAACAAAATGTTTCTCTTCCTTCTCAAACTCTTTGCTTTACACTGACGGCTTTGTGCTCACAATTTTCTCAAGTCCTCTCAGCCAGTACTTTGGAGAGATCACCTGGAGATCTTGTTATTTTTCGAATTCTGATTCAGATCGGTATGCGGGTGCAGGGGTGCTGAGCTCGTGCATTCTAGCAAGTTCCCAGATGATGCCAGTGCTGCTGATCACGGACCACACTTTAGTAGCTGGAATCTGCATATTAATTGTGTTCTACTTCTCCTAAGATGAGCCTTCTCTATTACTAGTCTATTATTTGGGGTTTTATAAACCTAATCTGCTATTCGCATAATTCAAGAATATCAGTTCTTTGAAGGTAAAAATAGGCCTTCCGCATTCTTTCACCTCCCATGTGAAGGTGATCTATTCAAAACTCACGGCTAATTCCAAATGATGTGCTGACCGAATGCTTCATGCCGCCTTAAGTCCTTTCATGGCGGTTAGCTATCCTCAGAATTCAGTTCAAATTCCTCATATTGTGAAAAAAGTCATGTGTGACCTGGCCCCTGTTCCCTCTCTAACCTGATCTTCTGCTGTACCCTCATCTTCTGCTCTGTGACCCTACCTTCACATGTGGGGTGTTTTCTTATTCCTAGGGGGGCTCAGGGGGAATACCTAACTGTTATACAAGATGTTGCCTCACCTGATGACTGTGGGAAGCTAAGAAAAGGGTGGGAAATAGGTCCTATTTTTTTCATCCTTGACTTCTAGCCTAGGTGAAAGGCAATCTATAACTCAGATACAGGCATGAGTTCTCTTCTTTTCAGAGGCAACATGAGGTTGAAGTGTGTAGCATGAGCACTGGACAGGTACTTCCTTTATCCCACGGGTCTTCTATCCTCTCTTCCTCCTTTTCTTATTCATTCATGCACTGGCTAATTTCAGCTTTGTCCTTCCATACCTTGGTCTCACTTCTCATTGCTTTTCTCTCAGTACATTATCATCTTGAAAATTGGGGAGTTTTTCTCAGAATATCTGTCTGTTTCTCTTCCTTCGATGGTTTTTCCTCTAACCTTTTACTCCTAGCTTTCTCTTTCCTTTTGTCTCCAGCGTTCAACGGCCCTTATGATAATTTGGTGCGTGGTTGACAATGAGCAGCTTTCCCTTCTTAACCAAACAAGGTGTACATTTCAAGTTTGGCTTTCAATGGTATTCCTTTTGTATCAGCCATTGTCTTATAAAATTGGATGGGACGTCTTTGTGGTCTCCCACACACCATTTAGCATGTCTTCATCTCTGTCCTCATCTAAATTAAAGCTTGTTAGACTCACATGCACAAATTAAAACAAATTTGACATGCATTCCCTTTTATAGTTCCTGGCGATTGGCAGGTGAGCATGGAAGCGAATTCAGTACCTGAGGATGTTACAGCCTACAGCTGCTACCTGCTGCAGATACCTGGACGGGCTCTGCTGACAAGCCGCCCAAGTGTTCTCGAGGCTGGAATCCTGACAAGCACCGCACCTGCTGGGGGAATTGATCCAATCAGAGCCTGTTTAGAGGCAAAGTGACATCAATGAAGATTTCCTTTCTTATCGGGTCACAGATGGCTTTCCCATAAGCCACTTGAAATCTAAAGACTCATCGGAAACTTAAGGGAAATCATCACCCAGCTGCTTTCCCCGCTAAACGACGTGCCTATTGTTAGACGGTGGCTTAGCGCTCGGCACGAGGGTTTCATCCAGCTGTGGTGGGCTTCAGGCCCCAGCACACTCTTCCTCTTAAGTGGTGGCCTGAAACCTGCCATCGGAAGACACCAAGCAAGAGTGCTTTTAAGTCCTTTAGATGATATTAGCATAGTGCTCAAATGTCCTCTTGGGCAGATTTCTGTTTTCTTTATGCATTAGATTAGCATGCTAAGGATATGCTTTCTCATGAAAAGCGAGGAAGAGCTGACACCTTCGGCAGGAATGGCCAGGTTCTGTCAAATCACGGTGCTCCGTAGGGTAGCTCAGCCTATTAGGCTGGTTCCTAATCACAAGCCCAAAGAAATCACATGGAACCCAGAGGAATCCAGCCATGGTCCGCCCAGCATTTTAATCAGAACAGTGAGCTTTTCTCTTCAGCCTCCACACTGGCCTCAGTGGAAACTATTTTGTTATTGGGAAGAAAGGTAACAATGCCGTGTAGGTGTGAAGAAAATGGGAAACAGCGAAGATAAATGAGGAAGTCATCAGAGATGCAAATGAAAGATTGCAGGGTGCCAGGGGAAGGACAGGAGGAAGAAGCGTCACCATGCATGTAGAACTCAGACATCTGCTGTGCACTGTACTGTCACATGGGAAAGAATTTTGACCATTGTTTCAACTTTATAATAACTTTTCAATGCATTAAAAATGCCTTGTAATTCAATGCCCCGCTTATATATAGGAGTTAAACTGTATTGATCCGCTGCTTACTTTACATGTCAATTTAGGGGTGAAAAACGGAAGAAGCTGTATTTTTCTTCCTATCACTTTCCCGCAAAAGGGGGCGAAAACAAACACAGGTGCTTTAAAATTTTTCAAGGTGCAAACCAAATTACACGATGCCCAAGAGTGTGCAGTAGCATTTCTTTGTTTGAGCATGGAATAAAAGACAGATAATTAGGAAATTGGGAGTCTATTAATTTTCCAAATTTACTCATGCAAGAACCACTGAGCTATGGTGATATTTGCTTACCTCGTCATTATGCAAAAATATATTAGCTAATTATTTTGACTAATGCAATTAAGATATGCATATTTAGCATAAACCATACAATAGAAATGTTACAGTCAGCAATTGCTGGGCTGCACTCATGGGTAGCAGAGAAGCAAGAGTCCCTGCTCAGTCTCCAATGGCAAGCCACAACATTGCTCCAACTCTGCCTACACTGTGATTATTAGTTTGGTTGCAGTAATTAATTTACTTTACAGCATGACTCGGTGGCACAGCTAGCAGTGGTATTAATTTTTGTTATGAGACACCTGAAGATGTCAGCTTTTGAGCAGCAGTGTCTGCACCTTTAATTGCCTTAATCAGTGGAAATGCAGTATCTCTTTCAGGCATCCAATTAAGAATGCTATTGTTATTTTCTCTTCCTCTCTAACCCTTACTAATGAATACAGGAGCTAGCAAAAGTTAAGGTGCTGGCAGTAGCCAAGATGGGTATCTTTCCTTCTTAACCTGGGAACCCCATTGAGCCTTGAGTTCCTGAGTGACAGAGCTAGGCTTTCGGTGAATCTCCTTGGACTCTATCAATCCATGGTCTCTTGCTACGCAAAATTTAATACGTGAAGCAGTCTGGGCTCACCCAAGTCACTCTGAATCAGAATCTCATTTTAACAATATACCAGTGATTCGCCCAGTGATTAAAGGCAGAGCCCGTCTTCCGCCTACACAAAGTTGCAATGGCTTCATCAATGGTGTGATTTGAGAGTGTGCTGGAGAGAAACTCAAGGACAAACCTACAAATCCAGTGCCCACCACCTAGTCCTTTGCTTTTAGAAGCATTTCAGCCTGTGGGAGTTCCCTATGCTATTGAAAGAGGCGAAGATTTTTTCTCAGTTCTTATTTTACCCTGTGTCCACTGAGACACCAAAAAAAAGTGAAGCAAGGAAGACGCTGGAGAGAAAAGGCCAAGAGCGGAAAAGGTTCAAGAGAGGAAAGAGTACGAGGAAAACTGAGCCTCCACTTCACGGTTCTGCCGCAGAGCCAGGCCCCACACCGGTTCCTTCCTGGGCTCCAGGACGAGCTTGTCAAAGGGTATCGGCTGCCTGTATCTACCACCCACCTGACCCTTGTTGCGCATTCCCTACAGACTCCACCTCCTAGTCCCAGATCTCCTCTCTCTCCCTCCTGTTTGGTTCTTTCGCCCTTTGTTCTTAAAGGGGAAGAGTTATATGGGTCATGTTACTGCCTTTATGCGCCCATATTTTGACTTTCTAGAACTTTCCTCTGGCTTATCCTGACTGGCTTGTTCTTCTCTGCTTACCCACATTTCATGGCATCCTATTTTACTAGAAAACACCACAGAGACCTTTTATTCTCGCTCCTGGCCATAGCTGATACACACAGCTCTCCCCCAAATCTGGACCCTTTCATTTGTACCTCCATCCCACATCCAGTTACTGAAATTTTGTGTCTACCTAGTAAAGCTCTGTTTATTGTCCTCTTACTAGGTTCTGAAATTATCTAGGCCAGCATAGTTTAGGAATACTCGTAAATGGAGTGGCTGTTAGCAGTAGTCAACAACAGGCCTGTTTGCTAGTAAGAGCAGCAGGACCCATGAGCAGAATAGAAGCATTCAAACTTATACTATAGAAACTAATAGCTAACAAACTCTTGTTATGGGCCGAATTACATCTCTCCCAACCCCCATGAGAAATTCCTGGTGAAGTCCTAACCCCTGGGACCTCAGCATATTTGGAGGTAGGGCCTTGACAGAGGTGATTAAGGCAAAATGAGGTCATTACGGTGGGTCCTAATGGAATATGACTGGCGTCCCTATAGGAAGAGGAAATTAGCACACAGACGTATACAGAGAGGCATCTATAAGCCAAGGAAAGGGGCCTGGAACAGATCCTTCCCTCAACGACCTCAGGAGGAACCAACCCAGCTGACACCCTAGTACACAATTTCTGGCCTCCAGAACTGTGAGCCAGTAAATTTCTGTTGTTAAAGCCACGCCGTCTGTAGTACTTTGTTATGGCAGCCCTAGGAAACTAATACAACTCTCTGAAATGCGGGAAGTTTCATTCCCATATATATGCCTTCACAGCATCTAGTTTAATAATAGGCCTCACATAGTGGGTAATCCATAAATACTCACTGAGTGAATGAATAGCTGAATGAATGAATGTGCACGTGAACGATGATCTGAAGGACTATTCCCAGGTCTTTAAGATAAGACAGGTTTTGTTTTGTTTTTTTATTTGGACCCTGATGATTATGAGGCACCGTGTGACGTGTGCCTCCCATCCCAAACAGAAGCTGATTCATGACCATATCCCATGGAGAAGAAAAGTTGCTAGTTTGAGGGTTCCCCTTTCCAGACACAAGGAGCTTTTGTTGATCCTTCAAGGGATCTCCAGCATCCCAAGGAGCATGAGTCAGCTGGGTGGCAAACATATTTGTTTTCACATATTAGTCATATATTTGATAGAGTGTATAGCAAATGTATGTGATAACATAAAATATATTTTAAAATTACAAATTTGGACAGCTGTCATGACATTTGAAAGAGTACATTAAAAATGTTGCTATATCCACTTTTAAATGCCATGCCGAGTGGCTAAATTTGTCAGCCTTTCCACATATTTTATTTTTGTGTATTTGCTTTGATTTTTTAAAAGGAGCTCACCGGGTGATTTCTGGGCGATTGGTCAATATTAGCAAAAACCACTTTGTAAAATCTAAATAAAGAGTGAGCCTAAGGTGGACTCCGCCCAACTCCACCCAGTTTGTCCTAGTTCACAGCCTACATTGAGCAAAACAGACAAGAAACTATCAGGAACTAAGGGAGAGATTCAGCAAACAGAGTTGACAAGAGAACAGGGAAGCAAAATTTGGAGCTCAGGAATCGGCATTTCAGACACTCTGTGCTTAGGTTGAAGCTAGCGCCCCGTGGCCTGCATCCCTCCGTCCCCATCCAACGGAGGGGCCGTGCTCTGTGGCTCCTGTCAGTTTTTTGCCATGAACGTGTATCTCAACCAAGAAAAACCAGAAATGCAAATTTTAAAAAAAGCTTCCCACATTTTCAATCCTAACTTTTTAAAAGCACTACACAAAACCAAATTAAGCATATCAAGAGGCCAGATGTGGCCTGAGGGCTGGAATTTTGCAAACTTGGCATTCCTCAATACTCAAAAAAGCTGGAAATCAGGCCAAAGACTTTCCATACCACAGTGGTTTCTAACCACACACCTCTCCTGAGGAATTTGGCTTTGGGGCTGCCTTATATGTGAAATTGCCTTGTAAGTCTATTTCATATATCATACATATTGTTAATACATTTTATAAAATCTTACAGTGGGAGAAACTAGCATTGGCAGATATAACCCAGTGTCACTGTGAGGGCTTTCTGTTGGTGGTGGTGGTTTTTATTGGCAATTACCAGATGCGTCTTCCTGATTTTACTAGATTGAATCAGAATATTAAAATGTGTTTGTTTTATCTGCACATCTAAGAACGAAGAGCAAGGAGCAGAGAGAGGCCCACATGCATGGTGGTGGCAGACGGGAGATTGCTCAGAACCCGAAATTTGCCTCAGATCACCAAGTGTCAACTGTACTGTGGCAACATTAAGTTGTCCTTTGGAACTGAGCTAATCCTTAAACCGTGTGCATATCCAAAACATGAGCTAGCTTCTGTCAGGCCTTTGTGCGCCGCATGCTGAGTTAATTAACACAGAGATGCTTGATACTGGAACCCTCCAGAGGGGAAAGCAGAGAGAGGCCCAGGCCTGAGAACAGACAGAGCCCGCAGCGGGGACAAACAACACAGGGGTCTGTTCAGTTTTTATTTCCTTCTGCTCTTGTGCTACAAGGTCAAGGGGTTAGTCGACCCCATTTCTGCCCATTGTCTGTCATAATTCCCAGGAAGACATCCTCTACGAATAATGAAGCCTCAATGCATTCCAAATATTAAACATCCAAATGTCCAACATTCCCTCTATGATGGTCAAAAGGAAAAGTTTATCAGAAAGCCAGCTTGCTCCTAAAAATAGCAGGTCTCTCCTTGAAACCCATTTTTCATCATTCCATCCTTATAAATGCACTTCTATGCTTTATTGGAAAACAGACTCAGTTTTACATTTTTACACCGAGGTGAATGTAAGTGCACATACAGACACTAGGTGCCTCTCCTTTTATAGTTGAAAGGGCGAGTTCATAGAGAAGTCACCCATCGCTCACCCACGTCTGGACTGTGGGGTGGCAGTGTGTCCCTGAGGCTGGTGCCCAGAAGTCGGGACACAGTGCAGGGCAGCACAACGTTGGAGAGAAGGCATGTTGCAAACATTTTAATCATATGATGAGGGACAATAAATCTGTTTTGGACTGACTGGTAGCAATAGGAATAGAGAAGGAAGGAACGAGAAGGGAGATACTCAACAAGAGGAAGATATAAGACTTGGAGCGTAAGTGAATTTAATGTCAGTACACCCCTGAGGTTTGAAGCATGGAAGCCTAGGGAGCTGGTCACGGGGAGAGAGGGAGCTAGAGAAGCTGGCGGAGAGGAGATGGTCTAGCACGGGGGCCAGCCACCTGCTGTGGAGTAAGGCGGAGTTGAGTCTTAGACATGTGAACCCAGGGAATTCTTTTAACTCTCTCTCTCTGTCAGGAATGATGATAACCTCTCTGTAGGAGGATCACACAGTTGGAAATAGAAAATGTACATATCAGAGGCAGTAGAGCATGGCATTTAAAAGCATTGACTTTGGAGTAGTTAATTTATCCCTCTTAATAACCAGGTAAACTTGGGCAAGTTTTTAGGGTATCTAGGTCTTCTCCCCGTGTACATAATTAAAATAATAACGTTAGTATTTGCCTCATTATTTTGTTGTAGGAATTAAATAAGATAATATATGTAAATCATTCCAATCTATACCTGGTATATAGAAACCACTAGGTGTGTATTAACTATCATTAGGCACAGTGTTTAGCATAGTATCTGCAACAAAATAAAAGCTCAAATAACATTAGCCATGTCGATGCTGATGGCGATGCACAGAGTTTTGTGCAAATAATGCTGTAATGGAACCTCAATAAGGAAAGGCCACTTGACAGAGATACAGAGCCACAGAATAGCAATGACGAGGAAAGTGAGAACACAAGAGACCTCCCTGACTCATGAGACATGGGCCAGGCTGGACCACCGTGGTTGTCCCAGCACCCTTGGCCCTAGAAGTTCTCAAACACAGGCTGCAGATTGCGATTCACAGAAGCATACGAAAGCGCTGCAGTGCAATGATGGAGAAGCTCCTCAAACTCTACTGCATCTACCCTGCCAGCCCTGAGGAGCTGGTCTCTCCTTAGCCTTTCTTACAGCTCACCCCGCAACACCCCACTACTGCTGCCGCCATCAGGCTGGCTAATTTTGCATTAGCCATGTGGACTATCGGATGGTTTCTGCTGTATTTTGTTGCCCTTTCAAATATTTCTTAAATAGAAGATTGTACCATCTGGTGGACAATCTGCCTGTGTGCTATCTCACCTATCACAGCGTGGATTCTGCTCCTATTAGGGAAGGAGTGAGGCAGAGAGGAGCGAGGCAGTGTTTGCTAGAACGCTGCCTCTGGCCGCCTGCAGCCCCACTGTCGCTGGTCTGCTCCCTTTCCCAGTGGCCTGGTTCTGCCTGCACAGCAGTCAGTTTCTGTGTGCTGAGCAGATGTTTCTCCCACTCACTCCATGGCCAAGCTATTACTCATGGGGCTTCAGGGAGCAGATGTCTCCATAGATAGACCTCTCTGACCTGTGCTGACATTTTACCTACCTAAGCATCGAATGGTGGGGCAGCTACATTTCGTAGGTGGGAGAGAGAGTAGCTAAAGCTCAGTGGAATTCAACACACAAAATCTCTACTCCACCCAGGTGCAAAAAATGATTTAAGGTGCTCAGAATATTAATGATACTTAAAGAAGGAAGGCACCCACATATTAAGGAAATACACATATTTTTACATATATATAATCTTGGATACCTCATGGACCTTTACAGAGAGGCTTATGACATATTTGCCTTTTATTCCCTCCAGTGAACACCAATTACACCATTACACCTGGGGGATAATGCAGAGTTGGTATTTCCGGTTAAGAAGATGAAGCCATCAACAGTAGCATTAAGACTTGAGAACAGTCTCTGGCAAACCTTGCTTGATAGGAACAAAATCAGCTGTTTCAGTCTGTGTTCCTTTTGGGGATGACGAATGTGGTCTCACTGACGCCCATGGCAGAATCCCAAGTGATTGTCAAGTATTGCAATTGTCAAGGGGTCAAGAATGGGAACTCTAGAACCAAACTGCCTGAGGTCAGACCCAGTAGAAAACCCTCTAGCAGATGTGTGACCTTGGGCAAATTCTATTGCCTTATGTTCCTCATCTGTAAAATAGGTATACTATTGTAATAATGCCTTCCCCCCAGGGTCGTGTGATTGAGAACACTTGCAGTACTTCCTATGTGCCAGACACTCTCCTACACACTTTATAAATCAGCCGAAGAATAGCTTCCCCTTCACTTACGTAGAATTAGGGCACAGCACCAACGCCCGTTCTGAACTTGTGTTAACATCTGCATCCCATGACTCACGTGGCCATGGAGTCCACGCCCCGTACTCCCAGACCAGAGAAGGCTCAGGGCGGGCTCCCTTCTCTCCCACACTAAGGGCTGCTGCTGGCCACTCCATGCTGCCCTCTCCCTCTCCTTTATTATTTGGAACAAGGCAGGACATGAGGAATTTGCCAGGTCAGCAGGTTAAAAAAAAAAAACAAAAAAAAACCTTACCACAAAACCAAAAATTAACTTCAGCAGATGACCTGTAGTCAGAATTCTAGTTCTACTAATTTTGGATTTCTACTGATTACAAGGCTGATGGAACTGGAAGTGGGAAAACCATTCGTGGCTACCCTACTTACCCTACTTTCTATCATGAACTAGAGCAGCCCATCCACCCAAAAGTAGGCAGAAACTTCTTGTTTCTCCCTCACTACCTTCTCCTTCGTTTCCACCCACTCATATGAGAAACATGGGGGCCATTTCTCCCGTCACACAGGTGATGCTTTGTGAGATAAAAATCTGAGCTAACGTTTATTGAGTAGTTACTATGTGGCAGACACACTGCCAAACGCTCCACGTATGTTAACCTATTTAGTGTCTACAACAATGCAATGGAGTAGGTACTTCATTATTACCCCCCCTGTAAACTTGAGGAAGTGGAGGGAAAGAAAAGTTAAGTAACTTTATCAGGGCCTTATAGGTAATAAATGGCACCTGGGTTTTGTACCCAGGCAGTCTAGCTATAGAATCTGAGTTCATAATCACTATATATGACTCAGTTTTCCTCATCATTCTTCATACTTCTACATCCATAGAGAGATTAAAATTTTAAATATGTACATGAAAGTAGGTGGCACGCATGGTGCAAATTGCATTCTGAAAAGCACAGTTTTTACAAGTAAAGAAATACAGACAAAGATGGGCATACAAGTAACATGGGTTTCAGCACATGCTTGCAAGCCTAGGTTTTCTTCTATCATATGGGTTCACAGAACAAGAGAACAAGGCACTGAGAATGGGGAGTGATCTCTCTTTGACCTGTCAAAGCCTCACTAGGTGCCCTGGCTGGTGTAGCTCAGTGGATTGAGTGTGGGCTACAAACCAAAGGGTCGCCGGTTGGATTCCCAGTCAGGGCACATGCCTGGGTTGCAGGCCAGGTCTCCATTAGGGGGCCCATGAAAGGCAACCACACATTGATGTTTCTCTCCCTCTTTTTCTCCCTCTCTTCCCTTCTGTCTAAAAATAAACAAATAAAATCTTTAAAAAAAAAAAAAGCCTCACTAGGTGAAGGCCAGCTCAGTGGTGGATACAAGGCTGAGAATTATAAACATCAACCTGCACTGCTCCTAACGTTTCAGCCAATAGTGGACGGTAAACAGAATTATGGGGAAAGCCACTCAAAAGCCACTCACTTTTGTATTTGACAAATGGTCATCTGGGTTGATTTAGCCTTCTTTGAAGTGAAGTAAAAAGAAAAATAATATATACAGATGACAGAAAAGAGCTGAAGATTAAAAGAAATGAACATTATCCTAAGAGGAAAAATATGAAAATGATTTACTATAAGGACAAGATATTTTTAGAAAATTCTTCAATATTCTCAATAGAATTGGAGAAGTCATGGTCCCTATGAAACAGCAGCAGAAATACAGAATAAATTGGCATGAAAATTGAGCTGGATACCATAAGAACTACAAGAACACGAAGTTTCCAATGGTAAAATATAATCTAATTTAGAGGCAGTAAAGAAGCAGATCTGACACTCTCAAAAAATAAAGTCAGTAATGTGAAGGACAAACCAGAAAATTGATTCTTTTTTTTTTTTTCCCAATCCTCACATGAAGATATGTTTAGTGATTTTTAGAGAGAGGGGAAGGGAGAGAGGAACCCGCAACCTTTTAGTGTATGGGGAGATGCGCCAATCAACTGAGCCACTCAGCCAGGGCCAGAAAATTGATTCTTAATGCACGGGAAAGAAGAGATTAAAATGATAAGAGATAATATTATATACAGGACAGAACATATAGCTAGAACTTAAGAAGGGTAACTATTCCAGAAGAACAAGAGAAAACTACAGGTACCAAAGAAATAAGCAAAGATAAAAGTTAAGAAGTGTTTTCTGGACTAAGTTTGCATGCCAAAGGAGCTAATGTAGGCAAAAATGAAAGGAAAAGGAAGAAAAAATTCAAGACAGCATCAGAGAAAGAAAGAGAGATGAGAAAATAAGAGTGAGAAAGTGAGGTTCGGAGAAAGTTAAAGAGGCAGAAAAGAAAGGAGAAAAACATGAGAAATTACAACTGATCAGTCGGTCAGGTGTCAAGCGTCCCCACAGACGACAGCATCCCCCCAGACGACAGCATCCCCACAGACAACAGCATCCCCACACGAGCATCCCTGCCGTAGACACTGCTGGTCCCTCCGCGTGTCTCCCCATCCTGACCACTGCAGTGTAGGCAGCCCGTCTTCCCACTGCCAGCCCAGGATTCTTTCCACCAGGCCTTCCTCCAACGCTTTCGCCGCTTCGCCTGCCCTTGCAGACATCTGCAAGTGCCGAGCAAGTGATAACCACCAGGAGCTGTGTTCAGCCAGTGAGAGGCAAGGTTTGGGGACTAAATATCCTGGCTCTCTCACTTCCCTGCGAGGGTCACTTTGAGAAATGTGTTTTTGACTTCCAGAATTAATATTGCACAAGGAAATTCCAGGTGTAATTTGTGGTGTCTGGCTTGATAACACACTCTTAATAATGCACCCTTTATCGGCTGCCTTCCTTCCTCTGTCTTGCCTCTTCATTCCCCTACTTTCACTTCCCCAGTAAACTACTGGCACTTGAATCCTTGCCTCAGAGTTTAATCCTAAGGCAACTCAAAGTAAAGTATCCTCCACAGAGAACTAAAATTAGGCCAAACTGCCCTCACATGCTGAATGTCAGAAATCTATGGTGCAAAATATATCCAGGTTTGAAAAGAATGATTTAGGGCTCATGAATTTAGTGCTCACCCAAGTTGTCATTCATATGCGACAATTAAAGACTTTCCCAACTAGGCAAGAACTCAAAAAAAAAAAAATCCTCTTATTTAAAGCATCACTTGAAGACAACCTCCAGCCTTTGGAGAGATGAATCAAAGAAACTCAGGAAAGAGGTATCTGTCATAGCCAGTGGTCCCCCAGTCTTACCAGGCACCTCCTCCCAGCTCATAGTTTTACTACTGTGCCCTTATCTGGGAGTTGTTGTCTTTTTTTAAATCAGTTTTCTCATGTTTCCTACCTTTGAATTTGTTATTCAAAGAAAGACTTCCGTAATGAAATACCTAATATGAGCAGGTCGTGATAGTAATGAAAATAGCTAACATACATCAAATGCTCCCTCGGAGGTATGCACTGTGCAATACATTTCATTCTCACACTAATCCAGTGAGGTAGGTACTATAATAATTATTCTGAAAGAGAAAACTGAGTCATAGAGACGTTACTTCCCCAAGATGCCATAGCTTCTAAGTGACTGAGCAGATTCAGAAACAGCAGCCTGATTCCAGCTTTTTTTTTTTTTTTCTCTTAATCATTAGGCTTGCCCTTTAGGACCCTTCAAGGAAATTCCCAATAGCAGCCTTATTTTACTCTTTCTCATTCCATCATGGGCCATTTAGAAGAAAGAACGGAATGTGGATCAGAAAATATTGCTGGATATTTTCTTCCTCATCTTCTCTTTCATTTAAATAGTTTCAATTCAATGCAGGGGACATCGTGTTTACTGAAAAGATGATCCTATGTTTGTTGACAAGCTGTTTTCAGGAGAAACCTCAAAATGATGAAGGGTCTCCTTCTAGAGAAGTGCTGCCGAAAAGAGCTTCCTCCAGTGATAAAAGTATCTGCTGTCTGCACTGTCTGGTATGGTATCTAATAGCCACAGGGCGGTGGCTAGTGAGAAGGCAGAAATGAGTTCTTAATTTTATGTAATGTTCACTGGTGGTGAGCACTGAAGTTTCAGTAGCTCCCATGCAACAGTTTCTACACCACGTACTTCACCCTGGAGGCTGCCCTGGTGCTTCAGGGATTCTGCAAACATTTCATCTGAATTGCACCTTTAAATGTCTAACCACTCTCAACCATAATTTGAAACACTCAAGTAACATGAACAAATTTGGGACCACTAACTGCAGCCTGGTACTATCGCATTAACTTGTTTTTAGGCCAACTCTGGAACCCCACTTCATGGCCATCTCCTTGCAAGTAGAATATATTCTGAGGTTACGAGGTAAACTTAATTCCCTCTACCTGAATGTCTACATCAGAATGGCCTCCATGCCCTGTAACCAGAACGACAATTCATAAGTAATCAGAATAGAACTGGGACAGGAGGCTGTTACAATGTGGCAATCACCATCCCTAACTCCCAATCTTATCTTTTTTGTGTTCAGCCAAACAACTTCAGCATTTTCTTTGAACGCCTTTAAAGTAAATTAGGTTTAAAATTATAGTGGCATAAATTTGTAAATTACAAAATAAATTCAAGTGACTCCAATGTTCCTTTTGCTGCTCTGCATACTTAAATGTCAAATAATGTATTATTTGCAACAACAACAAAAAAATCACTACTTAATAAAACATTTGAAAATCACTGAGTATAGTGATGAAGTGTCCAGCAAGGTGTAAGGTGAGCTCCCCATGCTTCCACTGAAGTGTTCTTTCGACTCATCCACCTTGAGTTGGGTCTGTGCTATACGGCCAGGGATAGAGAGAAAAGTGACAAAATGTTCTATTTCAGTGCCACCAGCAGAGGCCAAGTGATAATAACAGCATCACCTTGTCAGTGTGCTTGAAACCCAGCACAGAGGACTTTATTCGACCACACAGAAGTCTTAGTGTGTGTGGTCACTCAGCACCCTTAAGAAGGATGCTCGCCGACTTCCTGCAGACCATGACAATAAAAAAGCACCAAACCCATGCTGGGGACACGAGGTTCAGATGCCTGTGAGTAGTAGTTGCTAAGGCTTTCACCGTGCCTCTCTCGCACAGCCACCTTATTTCTATTTCCTTATCTTCAGAACCAATTCTCCTCTTCAGACCACCCCCAATGTTGGCGGCCACCTGCCTTTTTCAATTGATGAATGGCCGTGACAATGGCCGTGGCATTTTTAAACATATATGGAAAGTGTGGCCAACAGCGCTACGGCTGCAGTTGGCTTTCAACATTTTAAAGAACACACATAGCCACCAGGACTTCACTTGGTGAATGTCTGCGAAAGTCAAAAACTGAGTGGAAAATGCTACAAGAACTTGAGAGTGTGCGGTCAGAGCAACGCAGAAGGGCCCCCGGGGAGAAATGCATCACGCTGTGATTCATCAGTGTGAGTGAGCCCTCCAACAGGCTGGTGGCTTCTGCTTATCTGATCCCTGTCCACACTTGTTTATTGTACGGTAATTTCTCTAACCACCTTTTCTCCTGTAACGTCCTAAAAAAAAAAAAAAGGAAAAGGGAAAAAATGCTGCTTTATTTTACAGCTAATTTGCTGTGAGCACATAGCCCAGCTGCTCACCATGAAGTAAAGGAGGAAATGAGAACGGAGGGAACCTTCTAATGAAGGAGGGCGGGGAGCAGCGAGGAGATGGAAGAATAGGCTAGACGCTCTTCGTCTGATCAAAGATGAGCCGTGAACAGTGGTGAGCAGATACGTTCCTCTGCAGCCTAAGCACAGAGAAATAAGAGATAAAAAAATGACCGGGGAGCAAACAATCTGTTTGAGATGGCACTTTACTGGTGAAAAGAAATCTCTCCCACTTTTCTGTCATGCAAAGGTATGTTCGGGGTTTTGCTCTCGAACACGTGTTATCACTGTCCCATTATTTGTAGACGGGGATACTTTTAAAAATAGATGTTAAAAATTTGCAAGTCTGTAGAAAAGGGTTCAGAGAGGTCGGTTTAAGTAAGGAGGTTGAGGAAGGATTTGACGAAATAATTCAGGGACCATTAGGAAAATGACGTCCCGGACTTCTGAGTTAATAGACGGCATGCCTCGTCCTGACAAAATGTTTCCTTTTAAAAATAGGAAAGATCACTTTCTTTATTGTATGCTCGCCTTTCTGCCAGCTCAGGGCACACGCACCCCTGAACAAGACCACCTCTCAGTCTCCCCTGGGGGCCACGTCAGAGTGGGGTACATGTTATACTCAGTACTCTTTCAAACTGTAGAATGCGATCTTCATATGGAAATGAAGGATTTCCTGAAGTTTCTGCTCTCATCATATAACCCATTCTGAGGGATGGAGCCAGAGGGGAGGGGAAACAGCTTATGAGCTAAAAGACAAAATAAATAGGTTTTAATATTCAACACTGAATAAATGTTCTCCATCGGTCAGTGCGATAACAGTGCCAAAATAACTCATTTGAGCCTGGGCTTCTCATTCGTCTGCGGGAGCAGGTTGCTGCGTGCTAAGGCTTCCGTGAAACAGTAGAAGGGTCGGCCCATCATCGCTTCAAGCTCGGAGCTCCTCTGTGTCTTCCTCTGGTGGAAGCTGAGGCCTAATTTCCTCTGGCCCAGCTGGGGACTCCTTGCAGGCTGGCCCCAGAATCCTATTCTGAGAATTGTTTTAACACCAAGGGAGCTCCTCGTCCCACCTCATATCCTGTAACTTTCTTTTTTCTTTTTGCCTGCTGATTTTCAGAGGAAACCAACATTTTTAGTTTGCTGTTTGATAGCAACAACGAGAAATTCCAAGTTTCTAGGTTTAATCTCAAGTAGTAACTTGAATTAACTCCTTACTCATCACAATCGGTGACAGGGATTGAGGGCCACTCTAGGGAACAGAGCACTATTTTTGGTACAGTAAGATTTTTGAAAATCTTCCAAAATCTGAAAATAAAAAATAAAATGTACAGCATAAAACTGATAAAGCATTGGGCAGCCTACATGTTCAAATCTACCCATTTGCAAACAGTCACTGGACAGACCTAGAAATAGATCCAGTAATGGTAAAACAATGACAGTAATTAAGATAATGCCAAAAGTGTATTTCTCTTAGATTTGAAAAACTTTAAGCTTTAAGAATGAAAGTTTAGACTAAGGATGGGAAGTATTACTGAAGGGAAAGGCGGTACTAGTCAGAGGAGGGCGAAGGGGAAAAAATTGGGACAACTGTAATGGTATAATCAATCAAATATACTTAAAAAAGAATTAAAGTTTATTATTAATAAAAGCAGTCATTGATGAGTAAGAGAACGAAATTTGTTTTGGAGCTTAAAGTGTTGATAGGTGTGGTCAAGATGAAGACAAATTACTCTGTTTTTTAAAGTTTGCTGTCCAATTGCTTCTTACCACTTGGACACCAGGAACTCTCAGAATGCCAGTCCAAATGATTATGCACTTATTCTGTATATCTGTGTATAAAAGCTGGAAGAAGGCAAAAATGTAGGAAGGAATAAGATGGTAGAGTACTATACAGCTGTGAAGAAGAAGGGGTAAAAGCTCTCCATAATACTCAGGAGTAATCCCCAAGATATGTTTTGCTGAGTAAAAAAGTGAGATAGTGAAAGTAGGTATAGATTGTTACTGTGTCTTAAGAAATGGGAAAAAGAAATGTATATATAAATAACCACATTTATAAATGTACATATACGTGCAAACCGGTGATTCTCAATCAGATGTGATTTTGGCCACCAGAAGATATTTGGCAATCTCAAGGGACATTTTTAATGATCACTCCTGAGCAGACATTACCAGCATCTAGTGATCTGGTGGGTAGAGGCCAGGGGTACTGCTAAATACCCTACAATACACAGGGTGGCCCCCACAACGAAGAATTATCCAGTCTAAATGTCAATAACATCTAGGTTAAGAAACTCTAGTCTCAGACAGTCTGTGTGTACTGTCTCTTCTGTCTAAAAAAAGCAGAAAATGGGTTACCCACAGTAAAAGAAAGGAATAGGGTGGAGGGAGTAGGAATAGAAGTAAGACATAAGATTACACCTTGTTTTGAAGCTTTAAGTTTGATATCATGTAAATATCTTACACAATTACTAAAAAATTAAACTGTAAAAAGAAAACTCTAAGATTCATTACAAACTTTAACACATGAATCTGTGTTTTGAGTAGGCAGCAAATTACACCGAAAGTAGCCAGGTGTCAACTCCACATCCTAATGGGAAAATCCCTAAGGACTGCTTTGTGGACAAAATTTCCCCACCTCCCAGCTATTATAATAAATGTAAGTGTCTGTCAGACTCACTCAGGAAATCTTTTAAAATGCAGGTTGCTAGGCACACCAGGAGCATTGGATTCCATATGTCTAGGACGAGGGCCCAGGAATCTGCATAGTAAGCAAGATTCTCATGCAGATGGTCCGGGAACAAAGTTTGAGAGACACTTCGCAGATTCATCACAATCTTAAACTTCAAATGTGTCATAACATGATCTTTGAAGCTTTGGTTCCTGGCAATACATCCCCTTAAATGAATAAGCAGTTAGTCAACTGCTTCAGAAAGTCTCTTAACTCATGTTCTCCCTTCCTCCAGAATAATATAATAATAGTAATAATCACAATTGTAATAATAAGAACACTAGAACCAACATTCTGAGGAGTCTGAATGCCAAGCCTACAGTTATGTGCCTGTCTTCAGTCCCGCTTAAAGGAGTTGAATTTAAAGTTACAGAAGCTCAAAGCAGTAACTCACCATCAAGACTACCAGCCTAATCCATTCAGTTCAGCTCAGTTTCTAACACAGCTGGACCCTTCGCCAGTGCCAGCACCACACAGACTACTAGGACCCAGGCTTCCCCTTGGAAAATTTTAGAAAGAGCGATGTAAACAAATTGACATAAACAAATAAAAACAATAGAACAGAGAATATGCAAAAAAAAAAATAGAAGAAAGCCCGAAGGTAAGGGACTCATTTTCTCTAAGTTGTCAGAGGGCAAGCCTCTCAGCAGTCATGAAGGACCTGCACGGGGCTCTGAAGGCTGCTCCCCAGAGGAGAGTCCGTTTGTGCGCTGCACACGGAAGGAAGCAAAGCCCTGCAGAGCCCAGATCACCCTGCCGTCCTGTCTGGGGAGGCTTTCGGGGAGAATGGACTCGGTTTGTTTTAGACCACGCAGGCCTGCAGGAATGAAACCGTTGCCTGTGATCCTCCAAGGCTTCCGCAGCCTCCCCCAGGGACGCCGGGGTACAGTACAACACTTCCCACTATCCGATTCGTTTTCGCTCAGGATTTATCAGCCACAAAAATGGGTTTAACCTTTTGAGCTTCAGTTTGGCACCTCCTGCTTTTCCATCCTGAAATGTTGTCTCCCACCCCATCTGGCTGTGGCAAGCCTCTTTCAAGGACCAGACATCTCTAAAATTAGGCATCGGCTGAGATTTATGCTGATTCTCTTGATTCAGTCCAGACTTGTCAACTTCCCTGGAAGCAATAAGATACTTCCATAAATTACTGCAGCCTTAACCGACCAAACTATTTTTAAAGGGTGGTCTATATCAAATGCAATTAAATCTCAATTGTTGCCTCAATAACTTTGCCTTCTTTCTTTCTGTACTCACTTATATCCCCAAGTGTATTAGCTTGTGATACATTTCGATCTGTTCTTTTTTTTTTTTTTTTTTTTGCCTCTGGAGAAAGGTGAAGAGCAGTGGTGCTTTTCATTCAGGTGTGAAAACGAAGTCTCATCACATCATTTCTCAATACGTACCCTGGTTAATCATACTTCCGTGGTCTTGTCTCTAGCAAATATTTGGGGATCGTTAATGGACATGCCTAAGGAACTGAATGCAGGGGAAGCTCAAGGTCCAGGAGCTGAAACAGATCTTAATATCTCCATCCTTTCAACGATTCCGGCTCAAACACTAGTGGGTCCTCTCTTAACCTAACTACGCTGCAGCCATTGGACCCTATGCTTCCCCACACAGAACCAGCTTTGATGCCCCCCGCCCCACTGGTGTTCTTTGGGGGAAGTGGGCCACGCAGGAGGAAGGTCCCAAAGCCCTGTGCCCTCCTCCCTGGCCAACATCCCAAAAGGCTGAGAATCAACAGGGTTGGAATCAAGGAGAGAGGATGTGTGTAATGATGGGTCTAAGTTCTTTTTTTGTTTGACTGCTAACTAGCTCTGAAGCCGCCCCTTCCCCCAACCCCAGCTGTTTTCCAGTGGTGCCTCACATGTGAGCAGGCTGTTAAGAAAGTCTGAGTACCCCTTCCTTTTGCTCCCAGCCAGCCCCTGTGCCTAGGAACACTCACCCCAGCCCCACCCTTTCCAGTGCCCTGGGAAGTCCTGTCGGACCTGCTGAGGGCCTTGAGGGCCTGCCCTGCTCTCCCTCACTCTTCAGCGTTTTATATCCGCTTGGTGCGCATGAAGCATCATCCGTCTTCACACCAACACTAGATCTGGGGTGGGTTCACCTGCCTCTGCAGGTGATGAGGACAGTGTGTTTTCTTCCCACCTGGGACCACAATCCCTCCCACACAGGATAGGGGAGAGCAAAGATCCTTGAGTCTTTGCCACGATGGGTAGAAACCTGAATCCATCCCCCCACGGGTTTGAAGCCTGGGAAGGAGTGCTGCATCGCTGCTTCTATAACACGCTGGTCAGAGACCATAGTCCTCCCCCGGCCACAGTCACTACCAAAGTCCTGCTGCCCAAGTCATCTCCCATTGGGAACCACCTACATCACATCATTCTCTCTTGCCACCCTCTGGCCCATCCCTGCCACTAGCTCAGTGCGAATTGATATGGGTGTCCTTTCTTCAGGACACTTATTGCCATCTGCCAGGTAGAGATGGTAATAGTTACATAAATCTATGGTGATTGAAACATGAGTGGCTCCCCCTGGAGTTGTGCAATTCACCATCCACAAAACCATTAGTGGAGGCTCTGCTCCACCGAAGCTGTTCCCAGGCCTTTTCTGAATTTCAGCAGAAATGTGAGCTTCATCCGAAGTACGTAGCCCAGCAGATTCCAGCTCAGCTGTCACGTGGGTGTCGACACCCCTGCGGTTGAAGGAAAGGGGCTGGCGTTACAGTTTTAGTTCCCCTCCACAGAAATTCATCATCCAATCCCTTCGTTCATTTCTATGGGGACAATTGATTTTTCGAGTGGGACAATTTTTTGTTGTATGGGACCAGGCCCTGCACTGTGGGACATTTGACACCCTAGCCACCAGACACCAACTGTCAGGGACATGTCCTGGTTGTTGTGGAAACCAAAAGTACCCTTCCCACATTTCCAAACGTGCACTCAGGTGACAGTGTCCCCCACCCACTGCAGTTGAAGACCACGTGATAGTCTGTTTGTATTTCTTTCTACTTCTAGGCTATGCTCTTCACAAGGACAGGCACCTGACCTTCCACTGACCTTTATTACCTGTGCCCAGCACAGTGCCGAGTGCTACTAGAATACCTATCATCTGATCCTAATTGAAGAAGAGCTCTACAGGCCTGGCCCGAAGGATTAGCATACCATGGCCCACACTGTACATAGGCAACTCGGGTTGTCCCCCACACGACCTGCTGCGAGAGAGCCCATGCTTGCCTCCCCTCTACCAAAACTCAGAGAGCCTCTCAGGAGGGGCATCTGCTTGCACACAGTGGCGTACTCATCAGCTACAGCGGAATTGCTCATCGCTACAGGCATCTCAGCTCCTTCTGTCAACAGTTAGTCACAGGTTGCTGTGCTCTCATGCCCGGAGAACAAGACGGCAAGTACCTCCCACATGCAAAGGGGAGAGTAAGGCAAAACATGGACTGACAAATAGAAATATTGAGTTATTCATAAAAAAAAAATTGTGGGCAAGTTCTGGATCAGGATTTCTGCCTTACATCTCAAGGCAACGTTTTAAAGTTTCTCAAAGGATTTCTGTATTGATGATTTCAAAATCTGCACTGCCACTAGTTTTTACATGGCCTGTAGCTAAGAATGTGCAATTTAACTTAATGTGTCAGGTTGGCTGAGCCCTGGTGCCCAGGTAATTGGTCAACCATTCTTCTGGATGTTCCTGTCAGCGGGTTTTTAGATGAGATTTATATTTACATCGGTGGACTTGGAAGAAAGCAGGCTGCCCTCCATAATACGGATGGACCTTCTCCCATCAGCTGAAGGCTTCATAGGATCACACACTGGCATCTCCTGAGCAAAAGGAGATCCTGCCAGCAGATGGACTTCAGACCTGAACTGCAGCGTCGGCTCTTCCCTGGGTTGCCAGCCTGCTGGCCCACCCTGCAGATTTTGGACTTGCCAACCTTCATAATCACATGAGCTAATTCCTTAAAATAATTCTGTGTGTGTGTATATACATATATACACGTCCTATTTGGTCCTGTTTCTCTGGAGAATCCTATCTAATACAGGATGGTTTTTATATTTTAAAATGATTATAGTTTAAATGGTTATATAAGTACCTACACAGTGTTCTAGATTTTGCCTCAGAGCCAACAAAGCCTAAAATATTTACCACCTGACCTCTTAAGAAAAGGTTTGCTAACGTCTGTTCTAAGCCAACTATCTTTATCCTATTCACCTTTCCAGTGATGGGTTAAATGATGGAATTAGCCTAACTAGGCAGTTAAGAGGGACTTAACAAGAAAGCCTTCTTTTCTCATGAGAAGAAATAACCAAATGTGATGCCTGGAACTACTGCAGCCATCCTGCAGGCATGAGGCAAGCATGTAAGCACAAGAGAATGCCAAACAAAAAGATGGTAAGAGTCCTCAGGACATTACTGAGCTATAGAGTAACACTCTATATCAAAGCTTCTTGCTGTATGAAACAACAAATTACCTTAACGTTTTCATGCTTTGAGTCAGAGTTCTTGTTACTTGTAGCTAAACACATCCTGATAGAACCATCTGGAAATGAGAGTGTCAGAGAGATCTTATTTCTTTGATAAGGTCCCCAGTTAGTTACTGGTGGGAGAGCTAGAACTAGAAGACTGTCTTGTCTAAACTGAGAAAATTGAAGTTTCTAGCAGTAAGACAAAGCGTGCTTTTTTTTTATGAATGGACTGACAGTAGCAAGGTAGAGTTAGCTGATTTAATTCAAATTGGTGCTTTGGGGGAGCTGTTTCATAACAAATGAAGACAGCGCCCACCTTACTTGCATTTATTTTATTTTGTGTTAAATTTCCAAGGGACCAAATCATTGATATTTTCCCAAGAAAGGGAGACACATGAAAATACCAGGCTCTATGCAGAGAAAATGTACACCCCTGGCCTGCCATACTGTTTTTGCTTGTTTTATTTTCTTTTTTTCCATTACTAGGACAAACAATTCTACATCACTAGCTATTGCCACATGAATATTCTAACCAGGCATGACACTCTCGTTCTCTTATGTTACTCAGACAATCATTTTCAGGCCACAGGGTCAGACAATTTCCAGGCAATGAATCCTTATTGCAGCCTCCGTAGTAGTTTGGTCAAAGATTTTTACTGTGCAAGTTTCACAAATGGAACAGAAGAGGTTAAATGACTTTCCCCAGACATACAAAGTGCAGCTCACTTCATCCATTGTCATCTGGAGAGCAGAGACAATTACTGGATCCCTCAAGCCAAAGCTACCACTTTTTGGCCTCATTCCTTAGATAAATGACCCCTGCCCTCCTACAGGTGTCTCTGCAGTGACCTCCCAATGCCATTGGGGTGCCATCACAACTACTCTCTGTGATCATCCATGCAGAGATCTGAGTTCCTATACAGACTTTACTTCCCTTTTGGGATGTGATTGATTCTCACACATTTTTCAAGACCGGAAACTAACAGGGAACCAAAAGAACTTACAATCAATCCAGAGTACAGCCATGATTTTGTTTTATTTCCAACATTTCAGAGCCATGTCATTATTACTTTTGAGCAATATTAGAAACGTCTATTCTCTAAAGTTATGGACCCAGACATAAGGGATCATAAATTTCAGGACGGGAAGGGGCCTTGGTGGTCTTCTGACTCCCCCTCCCATTCCGCGTTACTCTTGTCCAGTTACCCTACCTCTGCTTCGGCACATCCCAAGCTCATTGTTAGAAAGCTCTGTCTAGCACTGGGACACAATTTTTTCTCACTGCCCCTTTTTCCCACAGGTTAAAGTTCTGCCAGCACGTGCCTTCCTGAACAAACACAGTTCCTCTTTCACACGACAGTTCCTCAGATATTTTAAGACTGCCACCTTGTAACCCAGAGTTTTCTCTTCCCTGTGCTCAACACCCCCAGTTCTCTCAGCCTTAGACCAAACTGCTCACAGGTCTGACTATTCTTCTCCAAATATGAGCCCCAGGAAATACGAACAATTTCGCTGAACGCTAATATCCCCAAACTGGTCCCCAAATCCACGCTCTGTAAATTTCCATTGATTAGCACGTCATTTATGGGCTTATTTCTTAGGACCCTTTGGAAAGCTAGGAGCACAAATTTAATTGTGCTCCTGTGATGCTATTTATTTGGATCTGTACGTCCTAGAAAATCCTTGCATCCCCGTGACAGTCAGAGTTGGCTCACTCTGCAATACTGAGGAGGCTGGTTTTCTTTCTAACAAACGTCATTATCAACGAGTGGTTTTGATATAAGCCGATATCGTCTACAATGAACTCTTGGGGTCTGATTTCAGATGCATGCTCAACACTGTCACATCCATTTAAAAATAAGTAAACACCCCATTATTATGTGTGAACATTGTAGAAGTGAGTCTAAAGTGTCCTTGTGACAAAAGGAGAGGCTCAGAAGGCTCAGAGGCCAATTTGCACCAACACCGAGAGTGAATAATAGCACTCCCTGAAATCTAAAGAGTCTCGTAACCAGGAGTCGTTGAAGGCACGGCCTTTTGGTAAAGATCACCAGCCAAGGTTAATCAACCAACAATAATTTTTGTGAACCAACTATGTGCTATGCAAGACAGTAATTTGCAGTGAGTCAGCATCTAAACAAGTCTGACAGGAGCCTCATTAGCCATTGACTTGTGAAGCTAAGACATGCATTGGCAAAATAAGGCCACATCTACTAAGTACTAATATGTAAAACAAATAATTAGTACGGAAGTTAGGAAGAAACCTAACAAACGAGTGCGTACTACCTTCTCACTGTGCTACAAACATCATCGCCTTCACTCTGTCTAACAGCTTAATCTGAGGTATCACTGGTCCATACGGAGACGAGAGAAGCGAGTAATTGCAAGACGGCAGTGCATACGCTCAGTCAGGTCTTCATAGGATGCAGGAGGAAAAGCTCTCCAAACAAAACTGCAGGATTGAAAACTTCCCCTGTGCATTGCTCTCAGAGCTAAAACGACAACACTGAGCAGCAAACAGCTGAGCAGAGCAGAGCAGTGACGGGAAGAAAGAGCAGTGGAGCACAGAAGGGGGAGGGGAGGCTTGGAGACTGACTGCGTGCAGACACCACCAGGCTGGAAAATGCCATGGGGCAGATGACCCTGAGCCTGTCTGAGGAGAGAACAATGTCACCTGGTCCAATGGGGAGGTCAGGACAAGCCAGGTCAGGGCTCCTCCCTCCCACTGCAAAGCCCTGAGCGCTTGCATTCTGAGTCCTAGAATCAAAGTCAGGGGAGGCCTTAGGCATCCTCCAGTGCAGCCCTTCCCTTCGAGAATGTGCCAATACCTCCTTGCCAGTCCCACTAGGACTGGAACCCAGCATAGGCTTCTGATGCCCAGTCCATTATCTTTCCACTAAAATCACACCCTCTGCCAAATCCGCTTTCCCAGCACCCATCTTCCCACACCCTTCTCTCCGTTTTCTCAAAAAGGAGGAGCTTGCCACACCCTGTCTGCTAGCACTTTAGACAAAAGCCTGAAAGACTGCCATGACACAAGAGTCACAGGGCATGGGAATTAAGCACTGGGCATAAGTAGCTATAAATAAAAGCCCTGAACGAGTGAAAGTTTCTAGATCTCCTTTTTATTTAAATGCTCCTCATTTATATGCAACCAATTCACAAAAGACCGTACAGCAATCTGCAACACACCTGGTATTGTGAGAGATTGCCAGTTTGGTGGTGGTGTGCTTTTTTCCCACGATAAAAAGTGCGTAAAGTCACACCCTCAGGGCACATCACCCCTCTTTTCCTTTCTCTTCAATGAATCCCCCAAAGAGGTAGGTTATAAAACACACCCACCAAAATGGGTTCTATCACATTCTAGGGACGTCCATCCAGAGATATTTTAGAGACTGGGTAAGTCCAATAGCTCTCTCCACTGTGATGGTGGCCACTCTGTGCCATACCAAATCTGTTTCAATCGGCTAGAGATGCTGTACCAAAGTACCACTGACCAGGAGCCTTAAACAACACACATTTATTGTCTCACAGTTCTGGAGGCTAGAAGTCCAAGGTCAAGGTATCAGAGGGTTCATTTTTTCTTAGGCCTCTCTCCTTGGCCTATCAATGGCCACCTTCTCCCTATGTCTTCCTGCATCATCTTCCCTCTGTAGGCATCTTTGTGTCTAATTTTCCCCTTTAAATAAGGCCATCTATGACATTGACTTTGGCCCACCCTAAAGACTTAATTTTAACTTAATTGCCTTTTTAAAGACCCAATCTCTAAGTACATTTGCATTCTGAGGTGCTGGGAATTAAGACATGAATTTGGGGGGCACACAATTCAACCCAAACACTTTGCTTTCCACCTCCCCTCAAATTCCATGTCTTCTTGCATGTAAAATACGCTCAGTCCATCTCAACACGCCCCCCACCCCCAAGTCGCACCCCTTCCACCATCAACACCAGCAGCTTTTAGGGCCTCCTCAACTCAGAAGGACTCAGTTGGGAGAAAGAAGTCTATTTCTTACACAACCACAGCACACACATTTCTGGGTAATTTTGGTAAACATCTACACTGAGCGAGAAGGCATTTCCTAGCACCTCTTGTTCAAATGGAGCCGATTTCCTCTGTTCTAAGAAAGGACTACAGCTTCCTGAGGGTAAAATCGCTAAGTGGACCACTTGAGCGAACCCTAGCAGTCCACCTGTTTTTCCCATCATCAACGGCACACAAGAGGGTATCAGGAACCGCGAAGCTAGAAGCCACCATGAAACCAAGGCCCTGTGTAAACCCCGTCTATCTGAAACTGAGAAGTGGTGGGGAGCTCGCTCAGATTGAAAATAGACAGCTGCTTCGCACGCCTCTGCTAGAACAGCTGCCAGGGGAGGGAACAGCAGGCAGCAGGAAGCCTGAACGGCACCAATAGCATGTCAGGGACTGCGCTGGAGAACACTTGCCATCAGCGGGATTCCAGCAGATCACATCCAAAGGGGAAAGTCTTGGGCTTCCCATCATTGCTCGCCAGTCTTTCAAAGTTCAGCTTTCGTTTCTAACTAGCCTAACGTGCATCTGTGGGTCAAGTTCATTTTCAGTGGTATTATACAAGGCTGGGACCCTTTTCAGTAATGAGCCTCATTTATGTTTGATTCACACACCTTCTTGGACACATACCGTTTCTGAACCATAATGTCTGAAGTGACAGCTGGACCCTTCAGCCTGGCTCACTACCAGCAAGCAGAAGTTGCTGGAGGAGGTGAACAGAGGGATGTAGACAGCCCCTGGAAGCTCTGCTGCCGCCCCTGAGTGTCATTCTGATGCTTTAGGAAACCAAAATCTACGCTCAATTCTACAAAGACTTGAAAGAGCCAACTTAGGAATTTGATAAGGGGTAGGGCTTTGAGGCTTAAGGAAAAAAAATTTTTTAATACACACACACATATATAAATGTTTACTTTATAAGAGTGAACAAGAGATGGCTTGAGACTAGCAAACATGCCCCAGTTTGCCCATCCTCAAACATTAATAGACGGATCTGTCATGTTGACAAATAGCCCCCACTACGAGCAGACCTAGCCGACAGCAAGCACAGGCAGAGTTTGCTCCCGCTCCTCCCAAATGCAAATTGTGGAATGCAGGAGGCCTATGCAGAGTGTGCCTGTGGTCTAAAAATACCCCGCCTCCCTTTCTCTGTAGGGATCTGCTTCCCAGGCGACAGGGGCCCCGAGGCCTGGGCCCTGCCCAGGGATGGGCTGAGGCTGCCATCTGCACCAGAGCTAATTACCGGAGGACCCGGACAGGCAGCTGCGCCCTGCTCTGGGTTCGTGAGCGCCTTGCAAGCCGGTGGTTCTAACTTTAAAACTGCACTCCAAACTTTGATCTCCCAGCGCTGCCTGGCTTTAGGCAAAACCTAAACTTGAGAGCTGCAACATGTTTTTTAAATTTTATTCCCCTGGCAGTTTTAGAATAAGGACAGGAATTATTTTCAAATGAGAAACTTTGACTACATAACACAGACTTCCAAAATTAAGCAGAAACACATGGTGGTTTTTATTATTAAATTTCCCTTAGAAAACAATGGTTTAAATTATGGAGCGGGTGGGGGGTGGGGGGGTGGCGAGCAGTTTGATAAAACTTTGAAATGTGAAGCCTAGAGTTTAAAATAAAAGAATAATAATTCTAGTGGATTTTTTAAAAAAAAGATTATTATGAAGTTTTTCTAGCCGTGCCATTATTAATCTCTGTCAATGCTTTAAAAATTAAATGCTTGGGATTTAAAATATAAATGACAGTTTTTAAAGCTGAAAATCAGGTGCTAAGGGGTTTCCTGAAGCACAGAGAGACATTTGGACTGTCCAATTATAGCATCTCGCCATAAAGCATGTCTTTCAGAAAATTATAAAGGTAGAGTTTCACTGTATCCTAATCTGTCCCCAATTCTGCGCGGGAAGCAGGAAGCTCCTTGCAAGGTGTGTCGTGCAATCCATGCCAAGGGCAGGCAACACTCAGGTCGGCACCTTTTGACCTCAGAATAAATCAAGGCTCTGCTTTCCTCTTTTCCTCCAGCCGTTCCCAGAAAGGGATTTGGGCAAGGAGGTGTTCTGGGAAGCTGCACTGTCTCCCAGGCACTCTTTAATTCTGCCTTTCCTTCCAGGACTACATCAGTTCCTACCTTCTCAGTGAAGCCTTTCTGATCACCGCATTTAAAAGTTTCCCCATGCCCTCGTCAGCCCACATCCTCGCCGTGCACATCACTCGTTTGGAACTGATGATTTCCTGCTGGATGTGGTTAGTGATCTTAAAGATGTGGCTCTTCCATTTCCAGCTACCTCATACGATCTGCAAGGGCAAGAACCAGCTTTTTTTATTTTTGGTGTGCCCCAAAGGGCCTAGCTCAGTGCTCTGGGCCCATGGTGGGGCTCCTGTGCTGGGGACGGCAGGGGATAATCCCAGGGCTCTAGTAATGACAAGAATTTATCTTCTAGCATCACCCAGAGGATGCCCTGGGCAACAGACACAGAGGAAAAAACCTCAACTACTTCCACTTGCTTCCCACTCCTGCCCTGACAGAGGGCCGGTCACGCCGTCTGATGGAGGTTGGGCCGCCAGCTGAGCTCTCTGGTGAGGAGATAAACACCACTGTCATTGCTCAGCTGGACAGAGAAAGAAAAGAGGAGGTGAGGCAGCAGTTGTCTCTGATTCTGCAAATGACTCTTTTTTTTTCTTTTCTTCTGCTATCTCCCATAACCCTGCTCCACCTTTGAGACCTGGCCTGTTTTTAAGCTTCTCTGATAAAAGGGATAATTTCTGCACATTGTTGGCCCTAATAATATCCATCCCCACCCCCCCACACACACATACACACACAGCGGCTTCCCAGGCCCTCTTTGCAGCGTTTTTGAAACTATTACTACCAGTTGTAGGAAAACAAGAACAACATTCATAAAACTCTGTTTATGTAACTGAACTCCCGTTTGGAATGACTTCCTTTTCAGTCATAAGAAACTTCCCTTTCTCTTTCAAATAACCAGCTTAACAAGCTCACTCAACATTAGGGTAAGGATTTCGCTTGCCTGCATCACGCAAAGACACCGCGGGTGTGAGAGAGAGCACTTTGCCCAGGTGCCCTCTGGGATTTAGGACCCCATTACTCAGGGTGGTCTCAGAGCAGCTCATCACCTGGGAGCCTGTTAGAAAAGCACAGTCTCAGCTTCCATTCCAGACCCACTGAATCAGAATCTCTATTTTAACAGGATCCCCAGAGATTCAGACACACACAATATTGATTATAAGCATCTTACGAAAGCCCTCTCCCCACCAAAACGCTTTCTCCCACCAATCTGTCACTCCTGCCTGAAATGCTCATTGTAGAGATTCACAGGATGAGGTTATCCATGGTTTTTTCACCTTTAAATGGAAAATTCATCCAAGAGGAACACGTTATTAAGGCAAATCAGCTGTTGGGACTGAGATGCCCAAATGAATTCATCTGCTCCTTTCCATGGGGACACTACATTTGCAAGTGAGGAAAAGAATGAGCTAATTACTTGCACCCTCTGGGTCAGTGTGCAAATGGGTGCCCCCTGGTATGAGGATGCCAGGCCAGGAGGGCTGCCCTGTTTTGTCTGGATCCAGACATGAGAGACAGAATTGCTATGGTGGCAGACTTTCAACAATAAGAAAACAATCTTCCCAAATGGGTGACCACATTCAGGGGTCGGGGAGCGGGGGGCGGTGCTGAGAGTCAGAGAACAGTGTCAGGGAGCCAGTGAGGATGAAAGGAGGACAGAGCAAGTTGAAATGGGGGACTGGGTGAGCCAACAGGGCCAGGGCTGGACACATGGGCCTGCAGCCCCACTCTGGGCCTGTGTGTGGAAGTGAGTGTCTGTGTAAACAGAATCACTCTCAAAGGCCATAAGCAAGCATGTCCTCAGTATCCACCTGCCTGTGCACGTGTAATAGGTCACAGTCACACTAATGATGATTTTCACTGCCCCACCGAACCCTGCCATTCTGGCTCCAGGGCCTAGCCCCTGTGAGGAGTTCCTCCTACTATCTCAACTGTTTCCAGGAGACCCCAGGAGCTACCGGAACTCTCCCGAGGAGGCAGATGCTTCTTGCTCCACCCTGGGGTCCACCGTCTCACACAGCCCCAGAGCTGCTTCTCTGTAATGGGAAACGTCTGCCCTGACACCCATGTCTGCTCTATGCCTGAGTCCTTTTCCACGCTGCTGCAGCAGAACACCACGGGCTGAGGGTTAATCAACAAGAAAAACCTATTGCTCACAGTTTTGGAAACAGAAAGTCCACGATCAAGGCACAGACAAATTCTGTGTCAGGTGAGGGTGCACTTCCTGGCTCACAGATGGCTGTCTTTTCTTTATGTCCTCTCATGGCGGAAGGGACAGGAGTGTTCTCTGGAGTCTCTTTTACACGCACTGGCATCCCATTCCTGAGGGCTGCACCCTCATGACCTGCTCACCTCCCAAAGGCCCCACCTCCAGATACCATCACACACGGGAGGGTTCCACATATGAATTTGGGGGAGACACAAACATCCAGCTAATACAATCTGCTAGGGAGACCCCTTAGCTGGGCTGTGGACATCAAGGGCTACGAGGCATAGAGAGACTTCCCTAACCCCTCGAGACCTGCCTGTAGAGCAGGCTTCAAGTTTTTCTCCTAGGACCCATTCTCTCTGGGGCCTCACAGTCTATTTATGGGATCTGGTTTCTGTCCCTTCCCATCCATACCCTATCATTTCACCAGACATGCCAGTATATGTGTGTCCCCTAATCACGGATAGGACCCGATTTTTTTTTTCAATAGGAACAAGGATGGAATAGGAACAGAGAAGACAGGCATAAAAGTGGAGGTTGGGGGATGGATAGTTGTGGGAAAGGAAGCCACCAGACACTCCCTTTTGACACAGCCAATTCTCACCACTCACCACGGCAACACCCTGCTACAGTTCATTAGCATGTAAGTTAACCAAGTGAAATAAATTTAAAATAAACTTCAAGAGGAACACAAAGGGACAGCAGCCTGAAGGAACAGCAACAATTCTACCCACTTTTGCTCGTTTGCTCAAGTATTCAAAACCTAGAACAGTGTCTGGCATAGAACAGGCAATAAACATTTGCAAATGAGCGACCACATGAATGAATGCGTTTAGCAGATACAGGCTGAAGGCCTGAATGTGCAAGTCTTTGTGCTGGACACTAAAATGCAGCAGTCAATCAATTAGTCCCAGCCTGACAGGGGATCCCGGGGAACAAACAGATGATTCCATGCCACGTGTGGTAAGTAATGCAAGTGGGGAATAGGGGGGCTTCAGGAGCACATAGACTCCCCCCCTCCCCAGGATGGTAGCTCAGCAGAGTTGGCGGGAGGGAGGGTTAACAGACAAATGCACCGATCCTGAGTCACAAGGGCCGAGGGTGCCTGCCAAGAACAGCACTGCCTTTGGCCTCTGGAGGCATCTCCCTGGGGGCAAAGGCCATAAATCTCCAGTCACATCCTTGGTCCCCAGCACTCCCAACTGAGGCTAGATTTCCTCTGTTCTTGGGGTAGCTCAAGTCCACTGCCAATAGCTGACAGTCATTAATGCAGAAGGCGGACAAAAGAAAGATGGAGTTGTTGTGTACACGGAAGAGGAGGGTAGGAGCGGGGGAAACAAAAAGGAGGCTATTATAGTGCAGATACAATGGGCCTTTGCATTTTAAACACGGAGAGAAAGAAACAGGCAGATGAAAAAGTGAAAAATGGCAGTTTACGGAGAAAGCCTGGCTGTTGGAGAACGAGCGAGAGGAGGAGGGACCCAGCTTGATAACGAAACTGGACAGATTCGGCAGTTATCTACCAAAACCCACAGCTTCAGAGAGAAGCTCAAGAGCCATCTAAGTTGTTTTATACAGGGAATAAGACTGACTTTGGATGGGATTTCTCTGGGTAATGGGATAAAAATTCAGGCACTGCTCATTCAATTCCAAGGCTCGCTTGCAGCCCGGCTCTGAGCGGAAGGGAATTGTATTGTGGTACATATTTATGTTTGAATGCAAGCCAGTATATACTCTACAGGCATAAAGTTCTTTCATGCTCAGGGAAAAAACTTTCTGATCTTATATATTCTTTCATCCTAAATCTGAAGTACTTAATAAGAAGTCAGTGCTGGCAAAGGCCTGGTACGAAGCAAGGCTGAGTGTGTGTGTGTGTGTGTGTGTGTGTGTGTGTGTGTGCGCGCGCATGTAGGAGAAATATACATCTCTGCTGCAGTGGGGAATGGGCTGGGTTTCCCATAAATGGAGAAGTGGAGTCTGACGAAGCATGTGCAACACTACATGTGTTGTAGATCACATTATAATGTGCCTTGTTCCCCAGGCTCCCCTTTGTCTTTCTTCCTAACCAGCTCCCACCTGCCCCACATGCCACATCCATCAAGGCTTTCAATAGGTCTGGTTCCATTTTCCATAAACTAGATCAGGTGGTAGTACAGTCAATGGTTAGTGGAACCAGGCACCTTGGCAACCCCTACCCCTGCTTCCCAAGCTCTCTCATGTCACCAAATTCAAATTATCCAAAGAGAAAAGATAAAATGCTGGCCGACTAAGGCCGTGGGCACTTGGGGGCAGATAAATACCTTAAAGGTTTCCCCTATAAGATTTGAAGCTTTGAAGTCAGAAATCAATGGCCAGCTTTTCAAAGAAAAGGGTAACAGGTGTGCTCAGGTGAGCCCCAGACAGCTGGGTCTGTGAAAGCAAGTGCTTATGCAGGTGCGGTGGCTGCTCCAGCCATATGTCCTGAGCAGACATGGGAAGCAGAAGGAGGAAGGAGACAGTGAATCAGGGAAGACAGGCCCATTCAGCCATCCGTGCCTCATTTGTCTCCAGGTACACAGAGCAAATCCACAAGTAGAGAACAAGAACGTAGCAGATGGGACTTTCCAGGAGGAACTTGCTCCCTGCTCCAAAGCATTCAGATATGAGTTAAGATGCAACCAATAAATTTTTGGCCACATGGCCGATCTCAAAACCAAGAGACTGAAACCGCCAGGACCCATGAAGAGGAATCTTGCAAAGATGAAGAGTAATGAAGAGCTGGAGTAGAGGGGACTCTAGGTGTTACCAGAAGGGTGTAGGGCCTCGAGACATCTTGCTGACCTCTAAATGTTAGAAAATCTCAGGTCTTTGTCCCGTCCACCCTGTCTCCTTCTCTACACACTCTCTGGGTAACCTCACTGAGCCCCACGCTTTTACGCATCACTGAGGGCTACCAACCCTAAATCTACCCTGACTTCTCTCCTAAGCTGCAGACTTAAGATCCAATGGCATTTTCATCCTTTTGGATATTTAATGGAGCTTCCCAAGTGAGTGGATTCAAACTTAAACTCCTGATTTCCTATTGTGCCCCCAAATCCTACTACACCTTGCTCCTCCTCATCTCAGAAAGTAACCCTATCATATACCGACATGCCCTGGTCATCACCTTGGATTCATCCTTGACTCTTTGCCTTTCTTTCACACTCCACATCCAATCCACCAGCAAGTTCTCTCGGCTCTATCTTCTAAATATATCCCATTCCTAATTCTCATTACGTCCTCTGCACCGCTTTTCCCAGGTGCCACTATTTCTTTCCGCAATAACTGGTGTGTCCTCCAGCTCATCAAGCTGATCCCTGATCCCACACTTTCCACCCTGTGTCTAGTCTCCACCCAGCACATCAAGTGACTCTTTAGAAACATAAATAAGATTAGCCTGTTCTCATGCTCGAAAACTCCCATTGATGTTTAATTACCCTTAAATGAAACCCAAAGTTTTACAATGGCCTATGTATAGCCTAGCCTCCAACCTCATCTCCTCCCATTTCCCTAGTGTCCAGTCCAGCCACACTAGCCTCCTGGCTGTACTTCAGACCATACCACGGAATATTTGTGGTTGTGTCCACCTGGAAAGCCCTTCTCAAAATATTTCACATCCCGCCTGTTGTATCACCCTCTCTTCCCTTATCCTGCTCTACTTTTCTTCAGAGCATTCATATAGGATATTTATCATGCTTTTGGTTACCCTTATATTTAGCATTCTTATTCTGTTTAGGAAGTTTCAAGATATCTCAAGGCAGAAACCAGTGGGTTTAATAGGGTCCCCCCAAAATCCATGTTCACCAACAGACCCTGGCGGGTGACTTTAGTTGGAAATCAATTCTTTGCAATTGTAATTAGTTAAGAATCTTAAGATGAAGTCATCCTAGATTTAGAATGAGTGCCAAATCCAGTGACTGCAACCCTTTTAAGAGAAAAGAGAGGGAGATTTGGACACGCAGCCAGACTTACAGGGAAGGCCATGTGACAACAGAAGCAGAGACTGAAGTTACACAGCCACAAGCCGAGATGCAAGGAAGAATTCTTCCCTAGAGCCTTCGGAAGGAACATGGTTCTGCAACGCCTTCATTTTGGACTCTGGCCTCCAAACTGTGAGCCAATAAATTTGTCAAATTTGTGGTAATTCATTATAGCAGGCTTAGGAAACTATCACAGCCAGAAAACTCATTTCTCTGGATGCTTAGTAATCAGGGCATACGCAGGAGACTAGATTCCCTCCACATGAGACTTCCGTTGTAGAACCCAGTATCCTGTTCCTATCTTTCTGGCCCATGCCTGGACATCAAGGGGCAGCAAACGAGCCATCCCTGGGTGTCCTGTCCAAACCCATGACCCACAGACTCTACAAACATAATCAAATGACCAGTGTTTGACACCATAAAATAAGGCTGATTTTTACACAGCAATAGTAACTGTAAAAAAAGAACAAAGCACACACACACATGCAATTCTCTGATGGTGGGACTTAGGAAAGACTGAGGGAAGAGATGGATTGGATTAGGCCCTTGTCAGAAATAGTGAGTCTGGTTGAATAGTTGGATCTCATATTTCTCACAGCCACATCAGAAAACCATAAACATGAGGTCTTTCAGCATACACAAAAATCTAGAATCCTAAAAATTTAGAGAAATATTTCAAAAACCTGGGTATGTGGTACATGAAAGAATCCTCAGTGTTATTGGCATGATAATGATTAACACCAAACATCAACATCGTACCAGGCATTTCCGTAGTCACAGTCTCGTGTAGCCTGCCCGAGACTTCTGAAAAGCAGGCCTTGCCATTCCCTTTTTACAAAGGAAGCCTGGAGAGTATAGACACTTCCCCTCATGCTTTGAACCCTAAAGAGATTGGAAGTCCTGAGTTCTGACAGTCCATCTCCCAGAGTCGTCTCTAAATAATAACAACACTGTGTAAAAATGAGGACACTGGAATGTCAAGTGGTCTTGACAATCCCTGTCATGATATTTTAAGGCGACTGCCAAGGACAATGTTGTCCGAGGCAGCTTAGGGTGGTTACCAAAGTGGGAGAAAATTGTGCAAAGCCCACGGTCGGAAGTTCAGAGCAACAGGTCATAAATTATTTTTATAAAAGAGAAGGCCAAGCAAGGGTCCGTTTTAATAGCCATCTGGCATCTCTAGCCTGGAGATTGGGCTAAGTTTATACTGAATTGCAAGCTTTGGGGGAAACTTTAAAGCAGAAAAATATTCCTTGATGCATTTTGGTGCCGTTGGATACAGCCAAGAATTTATTCAAATTTAAATTAAATGACCCTGAAGCTGCTATACTACAAAGAATATTAACCAGGTAGCCCCAATAAACACTGATAGGGCACCCAGAGGCTGCTGAAGATGGCCAGGAACTTGCTGATGTCACTGAAATGAAAGAAATGGTGGTCTTCTTGGCTGACACAATTCACATCTATAAGTTAGTGAGAGGAGTGGTCCAGTTCATTGTTAACCTAGGGACAAAGGGTCCTTGTGAGGCTGTTGATTCACTTAAAATAGTCAGGACCAGAGCATTAATTTGGCATCCTCCCAAGAGTACTACAAGGACCTTGTTCAGCTTCATGAGAGTATAAACCATAATCAAACCAACCTTTCAATAACTCGGAACCCAGATATATGAGCTACATAGAATCCTACTGTTTCTGAGCAACAATTTTACTCTTTCTGAATAATAAGCAAAAGATCATCTAGTCCAACTGCTTCATTTTACAGATGAGAAAATCTAGGCTCACGAATATTAAGAGACTTTTCAGTGAGAGTTAGTAATGGTTGAATAGACCTCAATCTTTAGGGCAGAGAGACCTGGGTCTCTACCTCTTACTAGCTGGGTGGTCATGACCCATGGCAAGATAATTCCACTCCCTGCACCTCAGTTTGTTTCTTCATCTCTAAAGGGGAGATGCTAATGGTTTTCAGCACATATTGTTTTTCCAAGGAACAGAACAATGAATGTAGAGTATGTGGTGTAGAGTAAGTATGCAATTACCTTGCGCTGTGGTTGCTTCTCCCCAGGGTCACACAAACAAATTCTGGCTGAGCCAGGATTACAACCCAGGTATCAGGACTCTTAGGCTGATGATCATACCATGCCACCCCATCAACAAGAAGGGTATTTCCCGCCTATATCACAACCCAGAATCACTGACCAGCACCCCAAAAGTGCCATAAAATACAAATAACTTCAATAAACCTCAATCTTTTTCCACATAAATCAGCAAGCCATCCAACCCAATCACTGACCAGCACCCCAAAAGTGCCATAAAATACAAATAACTTCAATAAACCTCAATCTTTTTCCACATAAATCAGCAAGCCATCTAAGAAGTAACTCAATGCCGAATGCACAGAACTATAGGCAGTTTCCTTTGGGACCACCATTTTTGGCTAATTAAGATGAATGTTGTATCGATGAAAGATTATTTTAAAATGGCACTGATAGTGTTTAGACATTGTCATAACATCAGCCGGTAGATCACTAATTTGCAAATTTTACTAAAGATCTTGCCAATTAAAACCCTTTCTAGACACCCTCAAACACACTGACAGTGACAGCTGATAGACCGCATGGCAAAGCCATGAGCACATTAAAATCACACAAGACTGTTCTCCCTGGAAGGGCTGAGACAGAGAGACGAGGGTACGTCCCCGAAGCGAGTGCCACTCAGCCGACCCAATCAGACTGTCAGAAGGGAAAAGCGATACTTTGGGTTTTATTTTAACTGCACTGTTTCCAAAACAAACAGTGGAACTTCTCAGAAAGTCTGCGGGAAATTATCATCCTGCAAAATTGTTTCTGTGAGACAAGCCAACAGAACTGAATCTCTGGACTGAACTGAAATCCACCAAGACACAAGTCAGCTTACCTGGGAGCCGGTGGGGCTTAGCCCAGGGTCCTATGGGGACAGTTTTAACTTCTCCAGGGCTGTTCAGAAGAGGCAACAGTAGTGATCAAACCGTGTCTGGGAAGCCACCCCAATTAACAGCACGTTGGTGAATTCCTGTAAAAGTCAGTTTTATAAGCTCTGGTCAGCAGTAGGTGATTTGAGGAAATTTTCCGTATTTGGGAGTTAAGCTAGTGTGATGAGGTCCATTTAAATGAACAATTTCAAATGCATAACCCTAGTAGCCAACATTTACTGAGTGCCTACCATGTATATTAGTGTGTTATATCATTTATTCATTGCAGCAATCCGGTAAGATTGGTGCTGCTATTATTCCCCCCGCACTCCCCATAAAAACAGATGAGGAAATTAAGTCTCAAACATGACGTAGAACACATTCTTGACTTCTACACACAGTTGGTACGTGGTAAACTGGGATTTAACCCTGGCCCATCCAGCTCCAGGGCCCTGGTGGCGAAACTCTGTAGCGTATCTGGCTTGTTGCTAAGATGTGTGAACTAACCCATGGCCCATGGGAGATCATGGCCTTTTCTGAGAGCCATGTGTACTATTTCTCCATCCAATGAGATATTCAGGAATATATCAAATTATAGAGTGTAACTATGCATGCAGAAACTATGCATAGTTATTCTGTATAGAAACAGTGTGTACTAAAACCTTATTCAGAATCCAGATCCAAAATACGTAAATATTTTTGAAGAATATGAAACTAAAATGGGTTTCTTAAACAAACTGGTAAGTAAATAAGATGGTAGTGGTGTTCTAATAACTATGCTTGTGTCCTACACTAGCCCTAAGCTCACTGCATGAGACAAGCCCGCATTACACCCACGAATTCTGTGCGTCGAGAATTAGACAGAATGCATGGGGTAAACTTGTCCTTCTTCCATTTTGTCTGAGTCTTCAGCTGGAAGACTTGAGGCTGACGGTCAGAATCACCTGAAAGCCCCCTCCCTCACTCATATGTTTGGGGTGGGTGCTGGCTGTCACCTGGCGGCCTCAGTTCCTCCCCACATCTGCATCTCCAGGGGTCCCTCCACAGACTCTTTCAGATCATGGTGACAGGCCTCTGAAGGCAGGCATCCTAAAAGAGAGGACGCCAGGTAGAAGCTGTATTACCTTTCGTGGCCTAGCTTTGCCAGAGTCACAGTACTATTTCCATCCCAATCTACTCATCAGAAGCAAGTCACCAAAGCCAGTCCATATTCAAGAGGAAGGGAAGCAGACTCCACCTCTTATCGGGAGGGACGCCAAAGCCCTTGGGGTGTGGGGGATGGGACTGGAAATATTGTTATGGCCATTTATGGAAAATAAAATATTTATTTATATTTATTGTATTTAAAAGAAGAAATTGTTTATACATATAAATATATAAATGTATAAATAATACATAAATATAAGTATATATTATTTATATATTATTTATATATATAAATAACAAATAAATGTATAAGCAGATTGGAAGCATCTATTTACCTATAAACATTCTTATCTATTCTCTAAAGCATACTAATTATAAAGCATTAAAATATTTTCATTTTTATACTTTATACATGTTTTGAAAAACAACCCCTCAAAGTATGCTACCTGAAACAGTTGGATAAATAACCATATATTAGGTTCAAAAGCAATGAGATTATATTTGCCTTTAAACACTATATTACAACGTATTTTAAGATTTTAAATCAGCTTTTTCCTCTCTAAGAGTTGACGTGATTTTATTCTTCATGCATAAAGACCTTGGACTATAAAAAACCATTGGGGATCAAACCATTCCTTCCACTGTTCCTAGGTAAGCAAGACTGAATCTAAATCATCCTGATGTCTTTACCGTTTTATCTATTAAAGCTCCGAGCAGAAGAAAAATGTGACTAAAATCTCCCATTAGACCCAAAGACAGACAGGGTGAATTATTTGGTTTCAAAATATCTGGGGATTTTTTAGAAATCTTTCTGTTATTGATTTCTAATTTAATTCCACTGTGGTCTGAGAACTCACTTTGAATGCCTCAAACACTTTTTAAGTGTTCTGAAACTTGTTTTATAGCCCAGAATAGGATAAATGTCCTGTGGGTACCTGAGAAGTATTTGTATGCTGGTGTTTTGGGGTAGAGCATTCTGTAAATGCCAATTAGATCATGCTGGATAAACCAGTGTCCAAGTTTGCTATATCCTTACTGCTTTTCCGTTTACTTGCTCCATCTGTGATTGAGGGAGCAGTGTTAACATCTCTGACTATAATTGTGAATTTATCTATTTCTTCTTGAAATTCTATCAGTTTTTGCCTCACACACTTGGAAGTTCTGTTAAGAGCATGATATTTCAAACTATTATGTCCTCCTAAAGCACTAACCCCTGTGTCTTTATAAAATAGCCTTCTTCATACCTGGTACAATTCTTTGTTATGTTTACTTTCTCTGATATTAATAGAGCTCAATTTTTTAAAAAATTAGTATTATCATTTTAAAAATCTATTTTGATTACCTTTAAATCTAATTGTGTCTTTATGTAAAGTAAGTCCCTTGCAGGTAGTGTTCTATTGGATCTATATTTCGACTGAATTTATTGAGGTGACATTGGTTAATAAAATTATAGAGGTTTTGGGTGTACAATTCTCTAATACATCAACTGTATATGGTATTGCACATTCACTACCCCAAGTCAAGTCTCCTTTCATCAAAGTTGGGTCTTTTTTTAATTCAATCTGGTGCCTACCTTTTATTAGGGTGCTCAGACCTTTTAAATTTAAAATGATTAGTGATATAATTAGGTTTGAGTCTATTATCTTGCTATTTGTATTCTATTTTTCTCATCAGTTCTTTGTTCCCTCTTTTCTTTTTGTGCCTTCTTTTGGATTAATTGATGACTTTTTATGATTTATCTTATCTCCTTTTTCTAGCCGACTAGCTATATCTTTTCTTATTTTACTGGTTACTTGAGGGTATACAGTAGGCATACGAAACTTGTCCCACTGTACCTTCAAATGATTTTATACCGCTTCCCATATAGTATAAAACCACACAATTGTATATTTCCGCTTCTCAATCCTTAGCCTCTGTGTTGTTGCCATATATTTTATTTTTATATTTGTGATAAGCCCACATCATATTATCATTATTTTAGCTTAAGTGAACAATAATCAATGAAGAGGATTTTAAAAGTAAGAAAAATATTTACATTTACCCATAAAATGTCTTTGTTTGGGTAAGGTTTGTTTCCAACCTCATTACTATTGGCATTCTTTCCTGGAGCGTGGGGGTGCTCCTGTGCACCGTGGGCTGTTTAATAGCATCCCTGACCTCTGTCCACTAGACACTAATAGCCTTCCACACTTCTCTCGACCCCCTCAAGTTGTGACAACCAAAATGTCTCCAGATATTGCCAAATGTCTGGAGGGGAAAGCCACCCCCAGTGAGAACCACTGGTGTAGATCCACACTTCCATCTGCTGTCGTTTCCTTGGGAAAGACTCCTTTCACATGTTGTGGGGCACGGGTTTGCTGGTGATAGATGCATTCTTTCAGCTTTTGTAGTTCTTTGAAAAGAAAGCTTTCCTTTGCCTTCATTTCTGAGAGCTATTTTCTCTGGATGAAGAATCACAGGCTGACAGTTTTGTTCCCGGAGCGGCGCTTTCAAGATGCGGTTCCGCTGCCTTCTCACTTCCTGTGCTGTTTCCAGCGAGAGATCTCTGATCGTCCTTATCTTTGTTTCTGTGTGTAGTGCGTGTGTGTTCCCTGGCTGCTTTTAAGATTTTCCCTTTATCACTGGTTTTGAACAAATTGATTATGATGTGCCTGGGTGTGGTTTTCTTCCCATTTCTCATGCTTAAGGCTCATTCATCCTGGTATGAATCTTCCTCTACAAACAGGTGTGCAAGAAATATCAAATTTCTTTGTTTTCTTTTCTTTAACTGAAGTTAAATCAACTCAGAGCCAACTCCTCCCCAATATATTGTGGGAAATTCAATCACAGTCATTATTTTTCTTCCCCCACGAGAGGGGAAGTAACATGGGCCAGACACAGATGGGGAGGCCCCCCAATCATGGGCATGCCCTGGTTGCCATGGTGACACCCAATGTTCTTATTCACTGCCAATTTTTCCACTAATCTATGCCTGAGACATGAGACTCTTTAAGTGGTCAGAGCTCTGTGTCTAAGCTCTTATCTGTGGGATGCAACCAATCTTCGCCGATCTCTTACTTTCTCTTGTCCCCAGCGGTCTGCTCCCTTCTCCCGGAGCACCACATGGGAGTCACACTTCTGCTCCAGGGACTCTCTCCCTCAGCACTTCCAGAAGCTCATCTCTCTCTCCTTGTCCGTCCTCCAGAGACTCAGCACAACCTACTCAAGACGTTTGGTTTTGAAAAAAGCCAAACAACTTCAAAGGTTTGCTTTCCACCCTCCAAAAAAAAAAAAACAAAATGCCAATAACATGACTACCTGCTTGAAAAGAGGATGAAGAGGAAATTTTGGAAACCAAAGTCCAAATTACCAGCTAAGATTCCCCTGCCAGCCATATAAATTATAGCAGAAGGCGGTAAATGGTATTATGTACATTAAGAAAGGGTTATGGGGCCCTAGTTGGTGTGGCTCAGTTGCTTGCAGTGCTGTCCCATAGATGGAAAATTTGTGGGTTCAATTCCAGTCAGGGAACATACCTAAGTTGCAGGTTCCATCCCCAGTCCAGGAACGTGAAGGATGCAACCAATTGATGTTTCTCTCTCTCTCTCTTCCCCTCTCCCTCTTCCTTTCTCTCTGAAAACATTAAAAAATGTCTTTAAGTGAGGATTTTTTTTCAATGAAATGTTATGGGAACAGTTAGGACAGAGTAACTCATAACACCTGTAAGGATACAATCAATGATCTGGATCTTAAAAGATAATGAAGAGTATGCAAAAGGAGGGCACCTGAGGGAGAAGGAGAAGCTTGTGCAAAGGCCCGAAATTTGGGGGTGTCCTGGGAACAAGGAGAAGAAAGGAGAAAGCTGTGTGGAGGTTTGTGCAGAGGGAGAGGAGAAGGGATAGGATCGTAACAGAAGCTGGGAAGATGAGTCAATAACTAATGGTGAAGGGCGTTGTGTGCTAAACTAAGAGCTCAGATGTGACACCATAGGGAGCAGGCAGTCACTGAGGTGCTTTGGGCATGCGAATGACATAAATGGCTCTATTTTTTATTATGTGGTTATAAAAATTAGGATGCAGCAATCATGACCAAAAGAGAACCATATT
Organism: Micronycteris hirsuta; assembly: GCA_004026765.1. Lineage (NCBI taxonomy): Eukaryota > Metazoa > Chordata > Mammalia > Chiroptera > Phyllostomidae > Micronycteris > Micronycteris hirsuta. The sequence continues at coordinate 4,254 of PVJI01008299.1, read as the reverse complement.
TGAGAAACATATTTGTTTTCTAGCTCTGCAAAGACTATCGCCACAAACCTAGTGGTTTAAAACAGCACCCATGTATCATCATAGTTCCTGTGGGTCAGGAGTCCAACACAGCTTCCTGGAGTCCTCTGCTCAGGGTCTTTCACAGATCCACAATGAAGATAGCAACTAGGACGGAGGTCTCATGTGAAGGCTGGATTGGGGGAGAACCTGGTCCAAGCTCAGGCAGTCTTCAGTTCCTGATGGGCTGTTGGATGATGGAGAGCCTCTGTTCCTTGCTGGCTGTAGGCTGGACTCAACCCTCCATTCCTTGCCACTAGGATTCTCCATAAAGCTACTCACAAAGGCCTGTTTGTTTCATGAAAGCCAGCAAGAGAGTCGGCTAGCACGAAGAAAGTTACAATCCTAGGTGACATAATCACGGGCATGAAACCCTTTGACGCTTGCTGTATTCTCTCAGTTCGAATCAAGTCGCAGGTCCCACACTCAAGTGGAGAGGACTGCTCCAGGGCATGAATACCAGCAGGAGAGGATTATCAGAGACTGTTTTAGACCTGTCCACCACGAAAAGAAGAGAACATTTTTTCACTGGCAGCTGCCTTGCCAGTTTGGAGTAGGAGGTCACGCCTGCTGGTGTAGCTAGGTCAGTAAGTGGAAACTCAAACCATCCTAATATTGCACCTGTGCATCCAAAGAGACTGTCCCTGTTCAGTGTGACTTCATCTCTGACGAGAATCAAACAATTAGCAATTGCATGAGGTGAGGGAGACTTTCCACTTATATTCAAAGGGTAAATACTTCTGAGCTTACATAAAAACCCATGCATTCATGAAAAAAGATGAAAATATTTACCAAGGCTGATTCCTTCCTTTAACTGCAGGATGCAGATGTTTGAGGACTGCGTGTGTGTGGCCCTCTGTACATTACCACTGATGATGGCTGTAACAAAGTGAGACAGTACCTTCCAAGCTGACAAGTAATAAGAGTTGAAAACAGACATTAAATAGATCTAATTTAATACATTTTCTCAGACTTTGGTTTTTGCTTTGCTGTTTCTGTTGCTACAGGACCTGACTGTAGCCGTTAGCGGTATTTCACAATTTGAAATTTCAAGCCTTTCCCCTGAGCTCTAGTGAAATTGGGTCTGAAGTTTAGAAAAGGTTAGTGACTTGTGTTCTAGACCTACCTGTTCCAAAAGCTTATGTGAGTGGATAAATAATCATTTCTTAATTATTCTTGGCTTTAGTTTCCTCATCTGCAAAATGATAACATTGGACTAAATATTTTCTTTCTGCTTTAGCAGTCTATGAATACCCACTTGCCCTACCATTCAATCATCTTGAATTTTGCCCAATTGTTTTAGCCCAAATTCAAAAGGCCTTTAGGGGCCTTTAATTTGTAATCATTCACTTCAAGATGAGTGTCAAGAGAACAGTCCCAGCCATGAGATATAACCTGATTGCAAAATGGATCTGTGAGACCACAAGAGATGATATAGTGACTGCAGAGGGTGGTGGGGTGGGGGAGTGTGAGTCCAGCTGCAATGCAGTGACCAGCCCTTCGGTGTCACATTTTATGCACAAATTTAACTTGTACATTCTCTCAGAGACTTTCCAACCAAAGTTCGTGGCACATTTCCAGACTGTGTAATTATATAATAGACTGCTTTTCTGTGCCTTAAGCTAAGATTGGGACTTGACTCACTCTTGTTCTGACCCTTCAGAGGTCAGGCTCTGCTCCCTCAAGCCTCTCACTTCCCTGACCACCCATCAATGTAAAGACCATTTCCTGTCCACATATATAGTTTCAATACTCTTTATTCAATAGTTAATAACTGAGCAGGTTCTCTGGAGGAGATACGTTTACCAATAAGCATGCAAGCACCTACATCATTACAAACTGCAACAATTTCTTTAAAGGAAAAGCAAAAGGTGCTCCATAAGCATAGAGTGGGGAGTTAGAATCTAATACAGGGAAGACACTGTTCGGGAAGTGATATTTGAGTAATGACTGAAAAGATGTCCAGAAGTTAAACAGAAAACAGTGAAAGAAAGCAATATGTTTGGTGGTCAAAGTGCAAGGATGATGGAAAGGGAGCCTGTCAAACGCGGATTATGAAAATCCTTTTATCGAGGGAAGCTATTGAAGAGTTTTAAGCAAAATAGTTGAATGATCCAGTTTGCATCCTTAAGAGATTACTCTGGCTGGAATTTGGAGAGCAAGGGTAGCAGTTAGGAGGATATTCATTAAGCTAGGTAAGAGATCACAGTTTCTTGGTTGAAGGTAGAGAAATTTGAGATGAAGAGAGATGGACGTATTCGAGAGATATCTGGAAGCTCTGGCAGGATTTAACGGTGGCTTTAGCAGAGGAATTTAGGAAGAAAGAGAGCCCTAGGTTGTCTAGTGTAGAGAGTTGAGTAGCAGTAACTTTCACGAAATGAAGGAACACTAAGAGCAAGTCAGCCTTCAAAGGCTGGATTATCAGTATAGGATCAGCCAGACTGAGGATGAGGGGCCTTTGGAACCTCCCACTGGAAGTGACAAGGTAGCGGTTGTATATATGCTCTAGAGCTCAGAAGGGATTTCTAAGTCAGGAATGAACATCTGGAAGTCCTTGACACATAGATGCTATTTGAGGACTCAGACGTCGTAGACACCATCTAGGGGAAGGAGTGAGAAGAAAGGAAGAGCAGAACCAAGCCTTAAGGAACCTCAGTGTTTGATAGAAAGGTAAAGGAGGATGACCCAATAAGGGAGGTTGGTGAGACTAGGCAAAAATATAAAATAAAAACCAAAGGTAAGAGGTATGCAAATGCTTCAAAGAAGTAATTCTCAACTTTTATGAGAGACCCGGTATGATGAGTTTTGAAGAATGTTCATTATTTTTGGTGACATGGAGGTTCTGAGTGACCTTGAAAGAGCCATTTTGATAAATGTATGGAAATTAAATGCGGGTTGGAATGGGTTGAGAAATGAGCGGGCGGTGAGAAGAAAGTAGGTGTGGCTTAGCTACAAGAGAATGGGAGAGATTGAACAAGACAGAGAAAATAAGTAGTTGAGGGAGTATGGTTGTAAGAAGGAAGAGACTTCACAGTGGCAAAGTGCTGATGGAAGGGGAAATCATGCTGACAGAGAAGAGGTTATATTGGTAAAGGTGCTGAAAAAGCAGGAGTGGGTGGGATCCCACACATAAGAGAAACAGGTGGCTTTACACAGTAGGAGGACGAATGCCTGTTCCAACAGGAGGGTGAGAGGACGGGACGGAGGCTGACGCAGAGCGATTTGCAGGTTGGATTATAAAAGGTGGTGTGTGTGTTTGGGGAGCTCCTCTAAAACGCCCACTGTTTCCTTGCGGAGTAGCAGGCACGCTCATTTCATTTGCGGGTAAGGAAGGTGCGAATGGTAACATCAGGAAATCTTCCCCGTGAGCATGGGAGCTATGAGTTTGTATTCTCACAGACATAGCAACGGTTTAGTCAATCTGTTTATTAAATATCAGATAAGTTTTTAGTCACTTGCTTCACTGAATTCAATCATTTTGCTTTGGGCCTGTACGGTGTTTGTTTTTTGTTTAATAAAATAATCTTATTTATCCACATGAACACAACTTCAAATCACATTTCCAATGGACTGGGATTAAGTATGTTTTCAATAGCTCTTTCTTATCTGGCTACCCTGTACCCGTTGCAGCTTCCTGGATTTTGTTTGAATTTCAGCAATGCCCTGCTACATTTCAGCTCTTACTAAGACACTTTACTATCGATATAATTTCAGCAAAAAGTCAGCCTCTAACCATTGCAAGGGTGCAGTCTCTCAAAATTTTCTAATGATTTTCCAAACTTCTAAATCCAAACGTAGCCAAAATATTTCAGGTGGTCTAGAGGTTAGCCTTCAGGTTTACGTAAATCTTCCAAATTCCAAAACCTTCCATGGGAGTAGAGGTTGCAAAAGTTCCAGCCAAAGTTGGAACTCCACAACTCCTTCTAATATTCCTTGGCATTTACTAATTCCTCCCTGTTCCCCTAATCAATTATTTTCTTGTTCCCATCTGTGGCACATCAAAAACCTTTTCATTTAGGGTTCCTTTGACTCTGGTCTCTGAAATTCTGTTTAGTTTTCAGTTATTCTTAGACTCTGAAGACTTATTAGACATTAATGAAGGGAACAACTTGATGGGTGTCAGAGGAGTTCCCAGTGAAGAGTTGCCAAGGGCTGGTTTGATTACAGGGACTAGTCTACGAAAATAAGGAAGAAGGG
>PVJI01008298.1:0-72113 GCA_004026765.1 Micronycteris hirsuta | reverse complement strand
GATGCTCAACATCATTAGCCATCAGAGAGATGCAAATTAAAACCACAATGAGATATCACCTCACACCAGTCAGAATGGCCATCATCAACAAAGCAACAGATAACTGTTGGAGGGGATGTGGAGAAAAGGGAACCCTACTGCACTGTTGGTGGGAATGCAGACTGGTGCAGCCATTGTGGAAAACAGTATGGAACTGCCTTTCAACCCAGCAATTCCACTACTGGGATTATACCCTAAGAATCCTGAAAAACCAATTCAAAAGAACCTTTGCACTCCTATGTTCATAGCAGCACAATTCACAATAGCCAAGTGCTGGAACAACCTAGGTGCCATCTACAAATGAATGGATCAAGAAACTATGGTACATTTACACAATGGAATTCTACGCAGCAGAAAGGAAGAAGGAGCTTATACCCTTTGCAACAGCATAGATGGAACTGGAGAGCATTATGCTAAGTGAAGTAAGCCAGGCAATGAGGGACAAATACCATATGATCTCACCTTTAACCAGATCATAACCAACAAAAGCAGAAAGCAAGCAAAACATAACCAGAGACATTGAAATTAAGAACAGTTTAATAATAGACAGGGGAGAGAGGGGAGGGGACAATGGGGAGAAGGGTTTACAGGAACCACTGTAAAGGACACATGGACAGAACTAAGGGGGAGGAGGGAGGCTGGGGGGGAGGGTGACTGGAGGGGAAGGGAGGAGGGGAGGGGAGAGGATGCAGATAACTGTAATTGAACAAAAATTTTAAAAAAAGATTAAAAAAAAAAAGAAAACACATAACTAAAGGAGAAAATACAGTGTTATCTGTCTGGTACAGGCCCAAGGCATTAAACACCCTCTGTATGTTGATGGTTCCCAATGCTTTCATCCCAGCTCTGCCCTCTTCACTGAGATCTGGACCCAGCTAGGCAACTACCTACTTCCCTTCTCCACTAGGTATTCATTCACCAGGCTTCTGTAAGTTTGCATATCCAGAACAGAATTTGTCACTTCCTTCATTATCCCCACCCCATTACTCCAAATCTTTCCTCATCTGTGTAAATGGAGCCACCATCATCTAGTCCTTGGGGACAAAACCATGGAAGGGATTCTGGACCAGTCTTTTTCCGTATCCCACAAAAAAGATCTCAGTGAGTTTCTGGCTCTGCTCTCCTGCAAATTATACCCTGAACTCCTTCCCTTTACAGCATCCTTACTGATGCCAACCAGTCCATCATTTCTACTCTGACTTACCACAACAGAATCTTACTTGGTTCCCCAGTTTCCCTTCTTGCCCCACCCCCATTGCTTCTGGAGTCTTTATTTTCCACAGAGAGTTTTTCTAACTTTAATCACATCATTTCACTTTTTTGCTGACAATATTCCAAAAGCTTACCATGAAACCATCATCACCACCATCATCAACATCATCTCATCCATAGAGTACTGAATTTGATTCCTGCCTACTTCTCTGATTTTGCTTGTATCGTTATCCCCTTTGACTAAGCTCCAAACACACGGCTATCTTTTCCTCATCCCCGAAGCAATTCCTTTAGCTTGGAGCATTCTTTCCCCAGCCTTTCTCCCACTGCCTCCTGCTCTCTCACTGAGTCTGAGCACATCTGTTGCTTATCCAGAGAAGCCTTCCCTCACCTAACCTTGCTAAACTCTCCCCCACTCACTTTCAGTTTCATTAACCCATTCATTTAATTTTCTTCATTCCACCCACCTCTACCTGAACCTATGTGTATTTCTTATTTCTTTTTTATCTTTGGTTATTACTTTTTTTTACATATTAATTTTTTGTCTTCCCCAATAAGTCAGTATGGTCTATTTCTATTTAATTTTCACAAAACATGAAGCTGTTTTCTTCTTCTTGATGAATTATGAATAATTTACCTAATGACACAGCTAGTATCTCTCTACCGAACACAGAATATCTTTGCTTGTGCAGAGTATGGATTTCTTTCCAAATCAGTGGATTTTAGTTGCCCTTCAGTCACTATGACAGTCTTAAATGAGGCAGAATCAGTAATCACTCACTGATGTGCTAATGGAAGTATGGCAGGCAGTTAGAAAGACATGAGCAGAGTAGGAACAATAAGCCAGGTATGGAAGATCACCAGGGAGAAAACCCTGGGGTGCCTGCCAACAGGCAATTATAAGGTGGAACCTCATCTGCAGAGTGACCTTTCCTCCCCTAGCATACAGCTGGTCACGGGATTTTAACCCCTCTGACCTTCCATATTGCTGGTCATGAGGTTTGGACCCTCCTCTGACCTTTCCTCCCCTGGCATGTCGCTAGTCATGTGGTAGACCTCCTTAGAGGAAGAAGCAGGAGGCTGGTGAAAAGCCTCATATGATGGCCATACCAAAGCCTTGCATGACCACTCCCTTCAGCATTAAGCCCTCAGGACAATGAGGTTCTGACCCGCATCAAATAACTTTAGGAACAAAGCCCCAGGTCTGCTGACCCCAGAGACAGTTTTGGCCAAAGTAGAGATAACATTTAGGCCTCAGTTGTGTTTCAGCTCCAGGGCCATAAAAGCAGGAGGGCCATTCGGGTGATGCCATGGCTGACATCAGGACCAGCTGTGGTGACTAATGACCCCTTGCCCTGGTACCAACCAATCAGTGGAGGCCATGACCCTGAGGAGACACACCTTTAAAGCTGATGAATATTCTATGAGGTCCTCCCCTAAGACCTCCGGATAAAAGCACTGAAGGACCCAGTGCAGTGCTCTCACTCTCGCCTTCTCTCTCTCTGCCCTTCCCTCTCCTTCTGCCTCTCCCTTGCCACATCTTTCCCCTCTCCTTCCCTCAGGCCAGCTTTGTTTTCCTTTCTTCCTCCTAAGCTGCAAGGGTCCTTCTTTTGCCTCTGTAAGTTGCTTCCTTTGTTCACTCAGCCCAGCTGGCTCCCACCTTCTACAGCTCACTTCCACCTCTGTGACTTTCCAAATAAACTTCTGCTTGAATTGGAGTCTTGACGCTGAATTCCTTCTTAGCCAGACCTCAAGGACCAAGGTCTAATGTCTGGTGCTGTTCACCATTAACAGAAGAATGGCATTCTTTGACCTTTTAATAGAACAATAACATATTTCATAATATCAATAATGGACAAAATTTCAAACGTTATTTTTTAGTCTAGTAGTGACTGATAATGCCCAACAGTGACCAGTGATAAAAGAAAAAGAAATGAATGCCTTGTCTGTCAATCTGATTGTGTTCAGGTCCTGAGAAGAGGTATGTAGACACCTGAACCCAGATGTCCCTAGGTTTGAGGCCAAGTCCCAACAGGAGGCTTGAACATGAGAGTCCCCAGTATTTACACCCAAGGCTGGGATTATGACCTCACAATTCAGTCATGATAAACTTTCTTCATGTTATCAACATAGTTTCTTCCCAGCAACGTCACATTGAGAATCTTTTAACCTACACAATGACCTCCTTTAAACATGAGAAGAAATTTAGAACTTATTTATTTGACAGCAATTTGGTTTGAGTCCTAGTATTTGCTATGTTGATTTATGATAACAATGTAAGTGTCCATGACAAAGAGTTTTATGACTACATCCAGACACAAAGTTTGACTTCAGCTCTCCACACACTGAGTTGCCTCTAAATGCACGCGGACAGTGACTGGGCCAGCGCACTGGAAAGGGACGGTGTGATGCTCAGCCAGCCCAGGGGAAAGCAATGCCTTTCATGAGTGGATCCAGAGAAAAGCAAGGCAACCTTGTTAGGTTGGAAAGGACAAACATTGGGTTTGTACCATCAAGGAAGTGACATTCAAAATCTTTATTTTCTTTTGTATATTGTTTTTTAAAATACGAAAGATTTCAAACTGTTCAGTTGAAAAGACTGAAACAGTCTTTATTTAAAGACTTATTTACAAAAATAGCTGAACATCTCAAAATATTTTAAAAGCTAAGCCTGTGGCAATCTGATGTGATATTCACCGCAGCCCCTAAAAGCATATATGAGAACAATTGTATTCCCATTTCAGAGATGAGAAACTGAGGCCCAGAGAAGGGACCTGAGTTTCCCAGGTTTATAAACAACTAAATTTTAATGCCAGAGGGCTGCCTTGAATTTTACTCTCAGTCCAGGGTACCCATCTTCCAATAACCTACTTTTCTTCTTCTGCTTATAAAAGCAACCCTTTGGGTTCTAGCTGATGGTCCGTAACTTTTATGAACATTCATTATCATAGTAAAAATATGTTGATCCAAAAATGTCATTCAGAGTTCTATTTATCTAAAAAAAGTGTGATATTTCATATTTCTAATATGCATGATTTGTTACATATGTGGTCACACTCTTGAACTTTAGTGGCATATATGTTTAGCAAAGAAACACTGTTTCAAGCAATCAAAGGCAGCTCTTGTCTGCTGCAATGAGAAGACACTCTACCTAAAGCAAATAGATTAGAGGTAAAGTGTAATTTGGAACCAAAAGTTTGGATACAAATCTAAGGTCTAAGTTGGTAGAAAAATTCTAACAGCAAAACCTGTCAATTCTACAAGCAGAATTTATAAGTATTTCACTTGAAGCAAGATTTGGGACCATCATTGTTTACCTGCCCTTAATTATGGAGTCTTTGTATTTCAGCCTATACAGTGTTTATCAGGATGCAATGATAAAGGTCTTCTTGAACCCCCAAAAGATGAGGTGGATACCTCAACCACCTCAGGACCTGCGTACCCAGGGTGTCTCTACAATGATAGCATCGTGCACACACAAACACTTATAAATATGATGGATTAGCCTTCTGGCCATCTTTTGTCCTGAATTTAAAAAAAAATAATCCCAGGAAAAATGCATTTCCAAGTGTGCAGTACTTCCATGGATGGGCAAGGTATTACTAAAATCGTGTTTATACCAATATTTTTGCCTCTTACACCTATGCTCCTATTTTTAGATTCCCCATCTGGGTTTATAATGTTACATTCTTCCTGTCATCCAGGCTCAAAACCATGACGTTAGCTCCAACTGTTTTTGCTTATTTGCTTCCAGCATTTATTTCCAAGTTCAAGAGTGTCTGTCAAATATGATCCTTATTTACCTCTAGTGACACCATCTTCAATTCATTATTTCTCTACTCTGGAGAGACATTCCTGGGCACTTCTCACTAGCTGTGTCCCTGGTGCCATTTCATTCTCATGTCATCTAACACCCACAGGCACTTGATATCATAGTCCCTTAATTTGATTCATGTTTTGCCTTCCATGTTACCATTTTTTAGCTCATCCACTATTCATTCATCGCTTATGGAGTATGTATACTGTACCTACTTCAATAAGAATTTTTTTTATGTAACCACTCAACAAACATTTACTGAGCAGCCATTTACTGAGCAGCCAAAAAAACCATTCTAGGTTTTTTTGTTAAGTCCAGACCACATTAATATGCATGTAAATAAAATATGGCTCATGAACTTCATTCCTGTGTAATGTTGATATGCTGAAAAAATATGAGCCATTTATGAAAAAGTCTTCTAGGGAACAGTATTTCCATAAGTGTTATGGAAAAATAATTCTGGCACACCACCGGTCAAAGTTAAACAAGCATCTGTACTACATGATTCTCGGATCCACTGATACACTCATTGTAAATTTCCAGACAGTGTAAATTTCCAGAAAGGAAGGAGGGATATCAGAAATAGATTTCTGACCCTTGGCACATGGTAACAACTCAGAGTGTCCCTGCCCCCATTTCATGGATAGGAAAACTGATGTCAGTAGAACTTAAATAATTATTATAATAGACTATAAAATTATGGCTAATATAATTCCTTCTAAATTGCTAAACACTTTTTCTCTTTTATTCTGCACTTACTTAGCACTTTGACAACCTGCTCTATAAGTTGACCATGATGACCTTTCTTCCTGCCCCTCTCTGCTTAAGCCCTATCACATCTGACCATACCAGTTGCATGAGTTTCGATGTTCATTTCACATCATTTGAAAAATGTCAATGTGTGCTTCTCCAATTCCAGGTCCACAACCCCTTATACAAAATGCTTAGATGTTAATGTGTTTCTGAATGCAGAATTTTAAAATATAACTATATTACCATACATATACTGTGGAGTCAAAAGAAACATCAGAATCAACACACTACAGAGTCTACAAAAATACATGCAGTTATTCACATTTAGCGAGATTAACAGTACCACACATAGCCTCATGTTACTTTGGGTCAGGTTTAGATTCAAAAGCAAAAAGCTTTTGGTTACTTCTCTCCTTCACACACTGCTGACAACACACTGCTAATTTCCCTAAGAAACAACTTGGCAACACAACATTCACTATGCCTACACACACGCACCTCTCGTAGATTATGCAGTTAATGATAATAACTGTACTTGGTAATAAATACTACTTAAGCCTCTCATCTCTTCCATACTTCTGACTCTCTACCATCCAAGCCACCTTTCAGGAATTGGATGAGCCATGATGTATAGTTGACATCATCTGCATCCTCATTTGATCAGTACAGTGTTTCCTCTCTCAAAAGTTCTTTTGTTTGCTGAAAATAAAATAAGTTTTAGTAAACATAGTACTGATTAACTGAAAACTATATTTCCTTCCATTTTTTAGTAAATTATATAATATTAGGAGATGTATGAATCTAAATAAGAATTTCATACAATTAATAGACAATCATTTAAAAAAGCCAATATCTTCTTTCTAGGATTTTCTAGTGTATGACTTCTATTTATAAGCACTACAAACTGAAGAATCTCAGATATACAACAACTCAAAATACATTCTTAGCACATTCTTTCTTTCTTTGCCTCGCCCTGTGTGTGGTCTGAAAGTACAGTTGATTTGTGGTCCTGGTGGGTTATTTATTCTTTAGCCTTTTTTAACCACAGGTGCAAGAGGTTCTGCTGATCAGAACTTGGATGCACCCTGGACATGAGACATCATTAAGATATTTTAATGTTCTGAACTAATTTCCATGGCAGCAGAGTTTAAATAAATATTCCAAAGTGAAGGTGCAAGCATTTTGGCTTAGGCCAGTATAGAAAAAGGACATTTACAAAACATCCCAGTTTCTGAAGACTGCACAAGTACCGAAGATCTCTGATCTCCCCACTCATCCCAGTGAATCATGACCTTCTCCATTAACAACAGGTGCCATCTGTTGGCACATAAGGAATGGACATGCAAGTTGGACGGTGTTTGGAGATTTCACAGAAGAAAAATCATGACTCATGTTATTACTTGAATTTTGAAGTTATGGTCATACTATACAGTACTTCTCCATTTTCATACATATCTATTGTCTTACAAAGCGTGACTCATTTCTTGTGGGTACACTGTATTTGTTGGCAAAGCTCAGTTACAGTTTATATTAAGTTGGATTTGAAGCCAAACATTGGGCTTTCTATTTGTTTTTTAATATGCTTTCAAAAATGTTTAAGATAATGTATCAAATGCATTTCTACATCAACAGAAATAAGATGTTAATCAATGATATTTTGCATTTCTATATTTTAAATATCTCATAAATCTTAAATAAATACTTTGTAAATAGTAGCTTCTGTCTTTATATTTGTTACTCTTCTCAAGAGTGTTATGTTTCATGGGTATATTAATCATTCCTTCATAGTTTCTGTAATTCTGATGCTTTGGCATCTTGGGATCTTGCTCCCTGGAGAGACTGCCCCCCTGCCACCCCCCAGGCCAGCCTATTCCCAGAGACAGTAAGCTGGACTCTCTCATTATCACCCTTTAATATGCTAACTTACCAGTGTAGAGTCCCCCAAACCCCCACACCCCACCACTTCCCCTATTAGGCTCTTATATTCAGGGTCAGTAGTCCCTATTCCCCAGTGTCCACTGATATTATTCTAGAAGCTTTGTAGGAGCTAGCCAATCCTCAACTGCTTACCTTGCCTCACCTGTTCCTTGACAGGGAACCGCAACAAAGGTTCTTGCCCACAGTTACCCCTGGCTCCCTCTGCCTCCTAACTGACTGTGGCCTTTCCCTGTAAGGCCCTGCATGGTGTGGCACACCCTACCCCTCGGGAACTCTGAGTGCTATCTTTCAATGACAACCATCTCCTGATCGGTTGGCCTGAATAATACTAAAACCAACATTTTAAAACAATAGGTCATTAGGCCCAGGCCTTAAGATTTATTTCTAAATCCTTGTATCTGTAACCTGTGATATCTCTGGCCCCTCTACACCTGGAGCCTGGCGTTCTGCCCAGTCCCAGGCACAAGTGCTACCTGACACTCAGCCCACTGCCACTGATACCTGCTCCCAACATTCCTGATACCAGATGACTGAGTGGTCTATTCGGTCCTCAAGGAGAACTCACCCCAACAGGGCTCCCACGCAGCTGTGGGTGGCTACAGGAAAAGGCGTTTAAGCCAACATTTGGCCTGCCTGACACTCTCATGGCAGAGATCAAGTTCGGCTTTAGGCCTTGGCTTATCACTATTTATTCTCAAGTTCCATGGCCGAGTGCCTGCATGTGTACATGCAGACGCACACTCATACACACACATGCACACTCACATATGTCTGTCAAAATAATTCTACTATATGTAGACTTGTAAAATCAGTGTGATGCAAGCTGTGTGAAATAAGTATCAGACTTTGAAGTGCCATATTTCTACTTAGAAATAATTTTGCTTGATATATGTATGCATGTATATATACATACAAAAATACACATACGTGAAAAATATTTTAAATACAAGTTTCTTGTTGATTATATTAATCATCATATTTTTCTTAACAGAGGTTAGAATTAAAAGACAAATGTAAATATTTTACTTTTCCAGTAGCCTGCTTTCTGATTTTACTATTGGGAATTAAAGCAGAATATATTCCAGAATTTTCAGAGATTTTTGTTAGATAATAGATTTCACTGAATTTGGAATCTGTATCTTTTTGTTGAGGGGAAAAACCTGTAAATAGCACACCTTTGTAGTTAATATAAATATGTTTGAATAATGTAGAAACATGATACATATCTTTACAACATAATACGGTACAGCTTATTCAGCTTAGATGTGTAGAGACGATGTATCAGCACACACCTAGTCTCCTTCCTGCAACCAGAGAGTCCATAGTAGAAAGTCTGACTCAGAACAGGAAGCAGCTAGATCACCACCCCTTTCTCTGCTGTATGAAAAAATTCTACCATAATTGCTCTGTGATGTTTCCCATCCCCCAAGATTCAAGGCTATTTCCTAACAGGAAGAATTGCCTCAATAAATATATGAAAATTTCCCTGTCATAGTTGACATGTTCCATAAACTGCCTATAAGCACCTTCCCTTTCCTTACGCTAAAGCCTTTGTAACTTGCACATGCATCTACAGAAAAAATATATACTATTTTAAAAATAAAATATTCACCCTCATTTCAAAATAAAACTAAATTTAAATTTGTTCAGTGGATCATTTAAAATCCAATAGTCTCTAAATATGACTAAGTGGACCCAAATACAGAGTTTAAAACATAATGCTCACTCAGAGACCGGAACACCTGTGCCTTCTTGCAGACTTGCCGATAATTACCTAACATAAAATTTTGGTAAGGAATCATGTAACTTGTTCCACAATCTCTCAATATACTTTAAAATTATGATTTTATAGGAATTTATACTGAATAGATTCTATTTCCAAAGCAAAGATTTACTTCAAATGAAGACCAAATATTAAATGAACTTATTTTCTTACCAACATAAAACATGATGAATATACTATCGATTGGAGATAAAACACTAGCTGGCTTAATATAAAACATCAATAGAAAGCAAATGCACTGAAGGAATTTTGTAGTAAACACAATAATGATAATATACAAGACAGTTTTGACTATTTTATTGTAAAGAGCTCCTGTCAAAAATAGAGATCATAGTTGTTTGTATTCATGTTGTCTCACAAATTGAATAGTTTTTGTTGATTTGGTTTTATTTCAACTATCCTAAAAACACAATTGATTAGACTGACAAAGCAGTAAAAATGGCTAAAATGAACACAGTGACTACAGTTCTGTGCGGTGCTTTCTAGAAAAGCATGCCCTTGACAGAGGCAAAACTGTACCCACAAAGGCTTTCCCACCTTCATGCAACAGTGTCTTCTTAAGCCTTTATTTACATCCTGCCTACTTCAAACTGGAGTGAGACAGTTATATCAAGGGAGAAAAAAAACGCTAAAGGCCTAAAAAGCAAACTAGCAAATAACACTAATATTTTTCACATTACCGTCAGCATAATTAAAACAGCCATTATACTCCACAACATGGAAGATTTCCACTTCTTAAAACCTTCTTGTTCATTGTCGATATTCTTAGTCTAAGATTATGTCCTTCAAAGCAACATTAGTGAAATGATAGGCTTCTCCTTGGCACCATAAGAACATTCACTGGCAAGCTGCTCCCACTGGGTAAGAATAAGATACTTAGAATCGCCCTGCTGGTCCTTAAAAGTTTTCAGTGGAAACACTCCTTCTCCCACACAACATACGAGACTCGTAACCTCCAGACAGAAGTGGAAAATTAAGGGACACAGTCTGTCACGCTGTGCTGAGGGCTTCAGAAGAGATCTGGTTGGATGCTCAGAGTGAGCCTATCATTCACTCTGTTTTCCAGACAAAGATTCTAGAGGCCAGAAAGGTTTTGTTTTTTTTTAACTCTTTAATCAATTTATACTTTTTAAAGTCTCTACAATGTGATGGGCACAATTCTTTGTGAAGGGCATATAAAACAAGACAGAAATGGTCCCTGACTCATTGAAGCTTACACCTTATTAGAAGAGAAAGAAACTAATTAAATACAGTTTTAAAATTACACATTTGAATAACTGCATGGAGAACGTCTTTAAGTCACTGTGGCCTAGAATAGAAAGATCTAGTCTCAAAGTCTTTTGAAGAGTTAGCTCTTAACTGACAGAAGGCAAATATATTGGTTAATTCTCACCAGTTTATAACTGGATGACTTCTCTTGCTATAAAATTGTGTTTACTCATAAGTGTGTGTGTGTGTGTGTGTGTGTGTGTGTGAATAATATGTATAGATTGTAATGGGAACTTGGTTCAGTAATGAATTCAAAGAAAGAAACGGAACCCTTGGTGTTCAGGAGAATGAAAGAAAATATAATAAGCAACGTGAAATGTATAAGAATATATTTGGAATATAATCATCTGATAAATTAGGTAGGAATAATACAAAGGAATACTATATTAGCAACACTTAAAATAAGAAAAATGATTATTCCTTGCCTAAGACTGAGCACTCAGAAATATGAAAACTCTCAGGCCATTTCCTTTAGTCTAAAGAAATAGCTCACAGCAACAGACTTGTTAAAAAAGAAAAGGCACAAGTGTGAAATGTGGCTCTACAGATGAGTAAAAACATCAAATAACCTATTGTTTCATTTGCATAAGATAACATGGGATTCTTTTTAAGACCTAGACAATGCTGTCATTTTATTAAGTGACAATAATCAGCATAGATATAATCTGTAGGTTGTATTTTATTAAACAGATTTAATTTCAGATGTGATTTTATTAAACAGATGTAATTGCAAGTACTAAATTAAAAGAAGACTTGAAAGAAACAGAGCAGTAGTATTCAAAAATATACTTATTAAGAGTAGTTTATTTTAAAAAGTGTTTTTTGTAATTTGGGTTAATAACAAAACAATCTTTCTCCAGGTAAAGAAATTGAACTTTAGGTACTTTCATAATGATAGCTTGTTTCCCTCTCCATTATGGGAGGTGTTTAAACTTTTTACAAAAAAAAAAAATTCCAAAATAAAATTCAATGCTATAACTACCACTGTTAAACTGCATATATCAACTGTGCACCCATTTAACAGATGATTATTTAGAGTCCACTATGTGAGATGCTGTAGTGAACGCTGCACAAAATCTACTGCAAGCTGTGGTTTTTATTTTACAAGCAGTATTCTGTAAAACGAAAATCCAATGATAACAGCAACCACACACATAAAACCAAATTACAGTAAATATCAACAAAATGAATTGTGAACAGCATACAGAAAAATGACCACATGGCCAAAAGTGTTAGAGCAAAAAAGTAGGTGAGGCTATTTAATCAGTGGCATTTCACAAAATAGCCATGGATCAGTGTGTCCTTTATTTCTTGTTTTTAGTCTTCATAGGGACAGGAATTGGTCCTCAAAAGTTCATTCCACCAACATCCTTATTAGAATAATTAGAGGAACACATTTTTGTCTAAAACTACTAATAGAGTGCCACATACACATGGCCAATTGATTTTCAACAAAGAGCCAGTCACCCCAATTCAATGGGGAAAGAATAAAGTTTTCAACAAATGGTGCCAAAACAATTAGGGAACTATACACAAAAATAAGAAATAAAAGATAACACATTTCTACCTGACACTTTATTTCACACCATTTCAAAAAACTACCTTTGAATCTATCATAGACTTAAACATAGAGCCTGTACAACTTCTATAAGAGAATATGAGAAAATCTTTGTGATTATGAGTTAGACAAAAGTTTCTTTAAAATGACATATACTCATGAATTACACAATAAAAATATGCATGTATTAAATACATCAAAATTACAAACATCTGCTCCTCAAAAGATACTATTAAAAAATGAAAAGGAGAGGCCATGAACTGGGAAACTATATTTGCAAAAAAACACATCTGATGCCTATCTCCAGAATATATGAAACTCTTATAAAGAACTAATAATAATGGTGATTATGATGATGCAGAAGATGGAGGAGGAGGAGGGGGAGAAGAATAAGGAGGCAACTCAAAAAGATGGGCAAATGATTTAAATGAGCACTTCAAAAAGTTAGATATATAGATGATAAAATATGCATATCAACAGACTCACAGTCTATTTTGTCACTGGAGAAATGAAAATTAAAAACACAAAGAGATACCAGTACGACTCCTAGGAATGCTAAAATGGAAAAAAATTGATAATATCAAGTGTTGGTGAGGATGTGGAGCAACTGAAGTGCCCGCCCTGCCAGGAGTAGAGCAAAGGGGAGAGGCACTTCGGAGAAAAGTTTGGTGGCTTCCTTAGAAATACATACACTTGGCATATGGCCCAGTGATTCTACCTCTGGGTATATCCCCGAGAGGATGAAAATGTGCCCATACTAAGACTTGTACTTGAATATTCATAACAGCTTTATCCATAATCACAGAAGTAGAAATAACTGGTGATGAGATAAACAGATACAAAGTAAAAAAAATAAAAAAAATAATACACTGGTATCCTAAATAACATTGATGGATCTCAAAAGTATTATGCTAACTAGAAGAAATTGGACACGAAAGACTAAATACTCTGTTTCCATGCAATTCTAAAAACATCACAACTACAGTGACTGAAAATAGAGCCAGGGTTGCCAGAGGCTGCGGGGAAGAAGGCGCTGATGGCAAGGGGGCACGAGGGAACTTTCCTGGGGGACAGGGAGGCTGTCCTGTCCCGGTGACTGTGGTGGGGGTTACGTGACTGGCTACATCTGACAAACTCATCAACATACCCTCAAAGGTGATATTATATGATTTGTAAATTATATGTAAATAAAGCCATAAAAATTTTAACAGCACTGGTGTTTGCTACAGAGTCTAGATACAAACTATAAATTAAACTTTAACATTGCAAGCATATTCTTTTTTCTCCAAATACATATTTCAGAGGTGTACAAGCAGTTTGGTATAATGCAGGGGTATCAAACTCATTTTCACCGGGGGCCACAGCAGTCTCGTGGTTGCCTTCAAAAGGCCGAAATAATTTTAGGGCTGTATAAATGAGTTTGGTGAAAATGATTTTGACACCCCTGGTGTAATGCATTCTGAGTGAAATTCTGTCATTTGTGTGAACACAAACACAATCATCCAAATTCTCCTTGGTGCATGGGTCTCCTAGTCAGTTAGGTACTACGAATGAAGAAGGGCAATATGAAAAGCTAATGCAACTTCCTTCAGTAACACACAATACAAGGGGAAGAAGTAAAAATATTAGGAGGACTAGGGATTGTTCCTCTCAAAGTATTGAGCCTCAGGTTTACAGTTTGGCCAAAGCAAAGAACGAGATGAAGATGAATATGCTGGCCACCTGGGAGTCGATTAGATTCACCCCCACGCAGAGTGACACAGGGTCACAGGTGAGGACATGAAAGGGTTTAGGGTTATGTGGAAGGATGGAGTCAAACAATGAGGGTGCTGAGGAGACTGGTAAGATAACCTTAGGAATAAGATGTTTTAAACCTTTACAATAGGACTTTCTAGTCTCTGATGTTGGTGTCCATCTCTTGATAGGTCTGCCTGAAGAATGGGCATGTCTAAGTGTCAGTCTTTAGAGTGTCTTGCTTATGACACCATGGCAAGAAAAACCGTTCTCATGGAAGCTGGGAACAGTTTCTGCAGCCCTCTTCATTTGAGCAAATTCCACTACAGGAATCAACTAGCCATCCCACGTAACCTTTGAAATAAGGTAAACTAATTCCATCTGAGGATGTCTGCTCCCCACCCCGCCACTGCTTTGAATGACAGTATCCTAGATACAGCACACAACTGCCAAGTGGTCAAAAATCCAACCACGAATGGCACGTGAACTCTGAGATCAGTCCATAACACGTCCCTACCACCATATGCAACTTTTGCTATAAACACAATTCCAAGAATATCAGTTATTTCAGACCAGCCCTACAAATGATACTTCAAGTCACAGTTATAGCATAAAGTAATGGGTTTTTATCAAGAAGTCATAAAAATATGTAAATGTAAAGCCAAAACCTAGTAATACAGAAAAGACATGAAGCTAAATGATAATTAAAAACTCTAAATTAAAAAAAAAATCTGCTGAACAGCATAGAATGGCATTATCTTGCTGGCACACCTTCTTTCAAAACTGAGCACAACTACTAGATAAAATAGCCCCCTTATCTGTTGCTTCCCTTTCTGCAGCATCAGCCACCTGAAGTCAACTTCAGTCTAAAAGTATTAAGTAAAAAGTTTCAGAAATAAACAATTCACAAGTTTTCAATTATTTACCATTCTGAGTACTGTGATGAAATCGCTTGCTCTTCCACTCTGTCCTGCCTGGGACATGTGTCCAGCAGCTCCATAGAGATGCTACCCACCCATTTGTCACTCAGTAGTCACCTCTGGTATCAGGTCAACTGGCGTGGCAGTACTTATGTTCAAGTTACCCTTATACTATTTAATAATGACCCTAAAGCATAAGGATAGTGATGCTGGTAATTCAGATATGCCAGAAAGAAGCCATAACGTACATGCATGCAGAGGGAAAAAAGCATATAGATAAGTAGATATGTAGAGAGAGAGAGAGACGGATGGATGGATGATAGATAGAGGGTTCGGTGCTATCACAGTTTCCGGCCATACACTGGGGGTGGGGGTCCTATAACACCTCAAGTATATAACGGGGAACTACTATATATCAGATGCCTGACATGAAATAAACCTTGAGACATAATGGAAATACAATCCAACTAAAATCTAAGAACGCATTGGTTATGGAGCTTTTCTTTGCAAGCTCAGAAAAGGACATGTTTCTTTCACCCACATGGTGACACCATCTTGTCCCCGTCCCTCAAACACTCACCCATGCTTACATCTTATTTCACCTGATTGCATATTTTAGACTGATTGCTTGTTGTCACCTCCTAATTACCTCATTTAAAGTTTTTAATTGCATTGTCTTACAAGCAAACACTATGGCATGTGTGCTTTTTTAGTAATGAGGTAAAAACTAAAATATAAGCTTCCAGGTAAGACATTTACATAATTCATTGAAATTATATAAAACACTACCATATTAGAAACATACACATTGCTAATTACAAAATTATATTCAACCATCACAAATTGAAGAGTCGGGGTGTTTAAGTCACTTGAGTCGTTAAGTGGTTGGGTCTTGGAATGTGTTTTCCATTTTACTAAACCCTCTGACTTAGTCTCTGGTGGCTGCCACTGTCTAATTAATGTTCTCTCTTTAGCAGAGCTAAGACAGCAGGTTTACCACTACTTCAGACACAGGAAGCTATGATGCGCCATATCCCGCCCACCGAAATACTCTGGGTCATGCGTCCTACAAAATGAAATATGTACTCCAGGCTATATATTAAGCTTTATATGAAAGTAGGAAAGTAAAAGTGTGGGAAGAGTTTTACACACACACAAACAGAAATACAAACTCACACACAAAACACTGAAGAACCAATCCATTGGTATTTAAATCCACATTTCAAAAATTTTGCAAAAGTGTTTCTTTCCCTTTATTTGGTGTGCTGGGAGCTCTTTCACTATTTCTGCTACACGGGCTCCATCCATTTTAGCTGCCATGTAGAGGACAGGTGCTGAATAAAATTTGAGTTAATCTGGAGAGATGTTTGGAAAGCATTTGAAAAACTGCTGATGACCAGTAGGTTTCCAAATTGGGTCATCGAGATCAAGTCCCGTAAGACAGAACTTTTGTCTTTTTGATAGATTTGTTAGCATTGGGAGAACTAGGAAATTCTGTAAAAACAATGCTTCTGACTTTGAGTCAAGCATCTGAGAAGCCTGTTCCTACTACAGTCAACCCCCTTATCTACTGGGGATACATTTCAAGACCCCGAGTGGATGCCTGAAGTCGCAGATACTACTGAACTCTATATATTATATATCATGTTTTCCTACACACATATACTTTATGGCTCCTCTTTGGCATATCCAAACTGCCAGCATCACTACTCCTACACTTTGGGGCCATTATTAAGTAATATAAGGACTACTTGAACACAAGCACTGTGACTCCAAGACACTCAGTCTGCTAACTAAGATGGCTAGTAGGTGACTAATGGGCGGGTAGCATGTGCAACATAAACACTTGACAACGGGATGATTCACGTTCTGAGAAGAAAGCCGTGGGATGGTTCGAGATTTCACCACACTACTCAGAATGGTGCACAATTTAGAACTGTTTATTTATGGGATTCTCCATTTTATATTTTAGACCATGGTTAACCAAGGGAAACTGAAAGTGCAAAAAGTGAAACGGAGCATAAGGGGGACTATTGTATCCTGGAATACCCTTCTAAGTTTCATCACATCTGTTTGCTCTCCAAGACCTGTCCAGATGTCACCAACTCTGCCAAGGAGACCCTAGTTAGTCCAGGTAGAGGGACCAGCAGCTGTTCAGTAGTTCCACAGAAGGGATTTTCTCTGTCATGCCATTTTATTAGGTGTGCATCACAGTGCTTCCACCAATTCGTTTTAGCACCGCCCACCTCTACCGGAATGTGATCCTTAATACAACACAATGTCTGCCTGCATTAAAATAGCAACAAATATTTGAGGAAAGCTGTGGAGGAAGTCCTGCAGACAAAACGAGAAAAATTCACTATGGGTAACGGTAGATACTTAATGACAACATGAAAATAGTATTTACTATTACAGATGAAAGGGTGTTATCTTCTAGCACCCAGCTGACTTTCTTATTAAATTTGTGATTCAGATAGGGATAGCTGTTATTTGGATGACAGAGGAATTCAATGAGTTTTCACCCTGCTGGAACAATGAATTGAATCCTAAAAAATAAAATATAAACAGGAAAAATAAAAAGTCCTAATTTCAGGTAAAAATGTTTTATAGTGTGGGATGAACACACTGAAGCTTAATAATATAACATGAATAGAAGATAAAAAATGGATAGGAAATATTTATTGAGCATTTGTTCTGCATTAGTTTAAGTGCAAAGCATTTTATAAGTATCAGTCAGTTCAATCCTCGTAACACTACAAAGTAGTGATACCCAAATCTCCAAGAAAAAGATGAGGCCATCAATATCTAGGAGGGCTTAAGCTGTCTTCCCAAGGTCATATAAATGATATATATTTGTCAGATCCTGGGCTACCTGGGTCTACAGCCATGCTCCTGACCAACATAGAACACTGATTCTCAAGGAGGTATAGGTATGACTTGGTTCCTAAAAATACCAGTAAGACTTTGTGCTACTTGGGTAGATATGTTGTCTAGACTAAAGGGCCTGATTGTCCTTCACCACTTTTTCTACTTTTTATAAATTTACGGTTGTTCAAGTTACCAAATCTTTAGGGTGGTAAAGGATCGATAAAGAATGAGTGATTACAACTTTTGAGAAGACATGGAAGGACACCACTGCTATTTTGAAATGTCTGGAAAACTGTCATTTGCAAATTGAATTTTACTTTTGGGCATGACTCCAGAAAGTGGGGCAAAGCTGATGGAAAAAACTATTTAACAGTTGTAAGTGTCCAAAAATAGAACGGGCTAATTTCTGAGATGGGAAATTCCTTTATGCAGGAGAACATTTATTTATTTATTTGTTTGTTTGTTTGTTTGTTTATTTTGGGAGGTGGATGATGCAAGTTCAGGGAGTTGGTCCAAGACAGCAGGTTTGACCAGGTGACCACAAAGTTACCTTCCCACTCTAAGTAGCTATAATTCCATATTTATTGTGACCTAGTTAGCATGCAAATGTTAAAATTAAGATTCAAAAACTAAGTTCCATGTCAATATTTTTGAAAAATACTAAGCATCTTTTTGAATTACTGAATATTAGCTACACTTCCATTGCCTAACCTGGAAGAGTTTAAAAAAAAAAAAAAACCAAAACCTTCATATGATGGTCAAGCAGACTGAAGCCAATGAAGACAGAGGGAGACGGGCCAGATCTGTTTGGTGAACAATGCAACAGCTGTTCTCCAGGTTGCCCAGGAATCCCTGACATCTCATTAAAATTCTCCAGAGTTCTCAGATCACTATTAATGGTATTTGTTTAGAAAATACAAATATTTCCACTTCTGAAACAGAGCATTTTGAATGTATCAAATAAAAAGTAGCAGCAGTTATGGCAGATCATGACACAGTGAACGGGCACCAAGTTGATGCCACGGACTGTTTTTGCCCATTTACAGGTTACGTGTTGTGTGTTTTATTTGTAGGCACAAATTGTTTAAATCTGAATACTTGTTCAGTTTCTGTTTTAAAATAGTTACTTCCTCAAACCAAAGAGGATGAAATATGTTAAGTCAAATACTAATTATAATTAATTTTAAGTTAAAGTATCTCATTTTTTTTAATAGGAGAAAAAATAGAAACCTGTGTATTTTCCTTCCATTGTAAACCCTTACTATTGGTCTGTGGAAGGTCACTTGTTTTTTTTAACATTTGTTTTCATTTGTTTTGGTCATCCTCCTCTTCATCTTCTATTCTTAACCCAGTCCCCATAGTAACTCACCCAAGAATATTTAATATATGTTCTTCTAATCCCATCTCCATATGGTTATCTCCTTATATGTTTACCTTTGAAAAGTATATATTGTACCTTCTTTCGCCCATGCTTCTGAGTCCCTGTGCCTGTTTAGAAATTCAATTTATTACTTTGGGCTGATGCAGAGTTCCCCATGTGCCACACTTTGCTTACCCATTCCTCCAGAGAGCTTTGCTACTCTCTGCCACCAAGCAATGCTGTGATGCATGCCTGCCACACACACCTCTTTGGGAGCTAGGAGAATGTCTTCAGTAATGCGTGCCAGGGTGCAGCGTAGGACGCTGGGCAACATGCAGACTGAATTTCATGCAGTTAGTACCTCTAGCCTCCAGATGCATTGGAAGTACTCACACCAGCCAGCAGCACGTGCGGGATGCTGTTCCTCCACCATTCTATTCTGAACAGCACTTGGTAGAATCTATTCAACACTTTTGCCAAGTTTACTGGTATAAAGAGGTTGTCTTTTTCTTCAATTTCATGCACAATTTACTAAGATGGGTTTCTGGTTTCTACTTCCACAACTTGTCCAGTTATGTGCTTTGCCAATTTTTCTAATAGAATAAGTTCTTCCTTTTTGATTTTCTTTATATTGTTTCTTTATGTGCTTCAGTGTTAATTCTCTGCTGGTGAGTCAACACACCTTCTCCCAGTCACCTATTTCATGCAGCTCTTCACTTTCTCCATGCTGGCCTCCTTTGAACAGAAATATTAGTTCTGATACAGACTTATGATGTCAATGGTTTTTCCTTAGGATTCTGGCTTTTTAGGGAAAAAAACTTTTTCATGAAAGCTTTTCCTATCCTTATGTCATTAATATATTCTGCAACATTTTATTCTATACATTTTATAGGATTATCTTCACATTTAAGTCTTTAAAATATCAGAAGTTTTATTTGTTCTTCCTACAGGAAACTAAGATTCCTCGCAAGTTACACTATTTTTATCACATATCAAGGTCACATATTTCTTGGGAAATCTTTCTGGACTCCTCTGCAGTTGGGTCTGTTTCTCTTGTCCTGAACAAGAACACACAGATTTTATTACTCTGAAATGATTATTATTATTTGGCAACGACAGGACTTACTATTTTAAATATACATTGAAGATAAGAAACGTAATTAAAAAAAATTCCATTCTGTATTTTATGATATAGACTAAACACATTAAGTGACTAATAATATTCAAACTAAAGATAAAGGACACATTGTTAAGTTACCACAAAAACATCCACATATTGCCATGAATAAAGACTCTCTTCACCATATTTAATCTTAAGAATAAACATTTATTTTTAATATAACGAAAGGTCATTTAATGTTCAAGGTTTTCTACAACTAAAATCTTATGCCAAGTTTTCTGATTTCTAAAATAAAATGAATGGACGAAATAATGTTGCAGGTCTGTCTAAGCACTAAAACTTTTTTGGAGCCTATAAAAACCACTCAAATAGAAATTTCAGTGAAAAAAAGGCAATTGCCATGTCTCTGTTTCTGGCCAAGTTTCCTGGAAAGTAGACTTTAACTGTGCATTCACCTTCATGCCTTGTATCAAACATAAGATCGTATGTATACCAGCTGACGATATGGAGGCATCCTTTGTTGCAAGGTAGACTACTTGAAAATTAAATAGCAAAAGCAACTCAGAACAATGAAATTTTATGTTAAATTAATACCTAGTATCTAATATGCTTCAATACTGAAGATGAGCAACTTAATAAATATAAGCTAAAAGGATTAGAAGTACCTCATGAAATAAAATCAATATACTTGAAATGGTATTGTCTAAAAATGTCCTTAAGAATCAATTTTATGTAGGTATGAAAAGACACCATCCAAAGTCTAAACATTGTTGAATATGTTACTGAAATATTTCTGTGTGAGATCTCATTATTTCAATAATATTGTATGTAATAACACTTAATGATAATACCAGCAACTTATATCAGTTTCCTTTTGGACAAAATAGAGATTCTTCACATATTTTAGAGAAAATCTACTACAATTTTGAAAAGTATAAAATATTTTACTTAGGGGCATTAAAATAACTTTCGTTATCAGAATTTTAAAATGAGACAACATTATACATTCCTCAAAATGTCTGTTATAAAAGCAAATAATGACAAATGGTGTCTAGGCCATGGGAAAACTAGCATTTATATATTGCTAGTGGAAATGTAAATGACACATGTATCCACTTTGGAGAACAGTTTGGCAGTTGCTTAAAAGTTAAACATAAACTCACATGACACAGAAATATGCTCCTATGCATCTGCACATGAAACATGAAAATGTATGTACACAAAGACATGCATGCAAACGTTCAAAAAGGGGTTTAGCCCAAAACTAAAAACAATACAGATGTTCATCCATGGGCGAATGGTTAAAAAAAAATGTGGGATAGCTAAATAGTGGGATACCATTCAGCAATGAAAAGGAATGAACTACTGATGTATGTTAAAACATGATGACTCTCAAAAGCATTAGGATAAATGGAAGAAATCAGAGGCAAAAGATTACATATTGTATGATGTCATTTTTATGAAATGTTTAGAAAAGGCACAGTTATAAAGTAAGAAAGAGATTAGTAGTTGCCTAAAGTTGAAGTTGATATCAGGGATTAAATGAAACAGGGCATGAGAGAACTTTTTAGGGTAATACGGATAGTAAAACAGGATTGTGGTAGAGAAGCACTACCCCAATGAAATAAATATAACTGTTAAGAATTATTTTTTTAAAGATTTTATTTATTTATTTTAGAGAGAGAGGAAGGGAGGGAGACAGAGAGGGAGAGAAACAGCAATGTATGGTTGCCTCTCACATGGCCCTCATGGGGACCTGGCCCGCAACCCAGGCATGTGCCCTGACTGGGAATTGAACCGGGACCCTCTGGTTCCCAGCCCGCGCTCAATCCACTGAGCTACACCAGCCAGGGCACTGTTAAGAATTATTAAACAACAACACTTTAAAGTCTCTGGAAATGGTCTGAAGGGCATATAGCACATGAAGAAACATTTGCTCAAGAAAATTAACTAAATCTCCGTAAGATGAGAGTCACTGGTATTTAACTATAGCACACTCCCCTCCTTCGTGATAAATGTGATAGCAGCTCTATCCTGATGGGCCTGGACAGGAAGATAGGGTTCCCACTCTCACCACCTACAAGTCTAGGGCTATAATTTCTTTTCAAGAGGGACAAATTAGCAGCATTACTTTTCCCTTGCCACTCCATGTGGAAGGAGCTTGATTTCAGGCAAAGGTGGCTGAGAGGTCTGAAGCACTCCTCTTTTACCCAACCATATTTGCAGGTTGGAAGCTCCATCCCAGCTGCAGCAAGCTGACAGTGTTTGGCTCTGATTGGCTTTGCCTCAGCTTGCTTGAAAGGACAGGATGCCGTGCTGAGAGATGCAAACCGATAAGACCAGGAGTTACCATTCCAGCCCAGTGCCTTGCCCATAGGCCAAGAGTGTTCCTCCGAAAGAGGTGGGTCATTGCACTGGCCTTCATCTCCAGGGAAGTCATGCAGATGATCTACCCAAGGGGAGAGGCAAGGTGAAAGAACACAGCTCCAGTGCTCTCCCTAACGGGATTAACTATATTTGAGATAGAGTATGAGGAAGTTCAAGTCCAAGAGTTTACTGAAAACAATTGTGTGGAGTAATTAAGAGAAGGCTAGCAGCTCCATGGTAAGAATAAATGAAGTGGTAGACCAGCTAGAAGTTTACCAGAGAGAGTCCAGAAAAGAGACAGCTATGAAGAGAGCTCTGGAAGTTGAAGCACATCCAAGAATAGAGGGATCAAAGAAAAAGACAATGAAAGAGACCCTGGTAAAATCAACCATGGGATGAAGAAGGGCGTTTAGGGAGACCTTGCACATGCCAGAGGACGCATCCTCTGATGTTATACAGGGAAAACAAACTGCACTGAACTAGTCCAGCCAAGTTGCTAGAGAAACAAATAGGCAAAAAGGAAACCACAAACTCAGGTGTATGTGCGTAAGTAGAGATCAGTACCCAGACTTACTGCAATGTATTATCTAAAATGTCAAGTTTTCAACAACAACAAAAACATGATTAGACATACAAAAAGACAGAAAGGCAAGTATAACCCATACAAAGGACAAAAAAGAAAGTCAGCATAAGAAACTGCCATTACAGGATCCAGATGGTAGATTTAGATTTCATAGCAGCTGTAATAAATATGTTCAAAGAACTAAAACAAAAACCATGCATAAAAGGCATGTATGAACAATGAGCAGTCAAAAAGAGAACATCAATAGATAGAAATTATCCAAAAGAACCAAATCAAATGACAATCCTGGAGTTGAAAAGTACAATAACTGAAATTAAAAAAAAAAAAAAAATTCACTAGAGAGGACCCATAGTAGGCCTGACCTAGCAGAAGAAAGACACAATGAACTTACAGATAGACTGATAGTGATTATGCAACCTGAAGATTAGAGAGAAAAAAGAATGAAGAAAATCAACAGAGCCTCAGAGAAATGCAGAACGCCATTATCCATCCCATTACACCCGTAGAGGGAGTGCCAGGAGCACAGGAGAGGGAGAAAGAAACAGAAAAACTGTCAAATAGATAATCGTTGTAAACTTCCCAAATTTAATGGAAAACATTAATCTACACATCCCAGAAGTTCAATAAACTTCAAGTAGGATAAACACAAAGAGATTCACATCCAGGTACATCATAATTAACATGTTAAAAGAAAAGACAACAAGAAATCTTGGAAGCAGCAGGAGAAAAATGACTCTTTATTTTCAAGGGAACACCAATAACTAACAGTTGACTACGTACCAGAAACAATGCAAGCAAAAAGAAAAGTGGGATGAAATACTCAAAGTACTAAAAGAAAAATAAACTTTCAGCCAAAAACCTTATATTCATCAAACCCATCTTTCAAAATTGAAGGTGAAATAAATATACTCTCAAATAAACAAAAACTGAGAGGTTTATTGCTAGTACATCCATTTTACAAGAAATACCAAGGAAAGTTCTTCAGGCTGAAAATATGTGACAGCAGACACTAATTCAAATCAACATAATAAAAAGAACTCCAGTCAAGGTAATTATGTACTTATAAAAGACTGTAAATTCATAATTCTACCCCTCTCTTCTCTTAATTAATTGGAAAAGCAATTGCATAAAACAATAGGTATATCATCGTAGTACTGCTCCAATAGCATATAATAAATGCAACATTTTTTGACAAAAACAGAACTGAGAAACTAGATGGGAGGAAAGCGTTGTTAGGTAAGTCATGACACCGGACGGCAAACAGAACACTTAGAAACAAGTAAAGAGAATCAGACGTGGTTAAAAGTTAATATATCAAATTATGTAAATATATACTTGCTCTACTTTCTTTTCTAAGTTCCTTTTAAAGACAAAATTATATAAAGTATGCTCATAACAAATATCATTGGTTTTGCACTGTACTATAGATGAATGTAATACCTATAATAATAACAGCACAAAAATGGGAAGAGGGAAATAAGCTGGATCAGAGTAACTTTTTTATAGCCCACTAGAATGTAGTATAAATCTGATATGTTAATATGCATTTTTAGGCCCTAAAGTAACCACTAAGAAAATAATTTCTTTACAAACGTGGTAAAAGATGAAAAGCATGAGCTATGAAGAGAAACTACTATGGAAAAGGACTGGTGATGAAGCTAGTCGCGTGAGTTAAATACCATAAGAGGACTTTTTTCCTTGGGGGCAAATGATGAATTTAAAACGTGTGGGAATAGCTATTCCCAATTATAGGGTTGATTTATACAGAAATATTCGATTGTATGGAAGTACAATGTGCCTGTATTTTAAAAAATATAGTATTTAAATGAGTTAAAATGTTATACTAGGAAATATTCACTTACTGCAAGAAACAACAGAAAAGATGAATAGAAGACCAGAAAAGGAAAGAAACGTAGAAAACGAAATGAAAAATTAGTAGAGATTAATTCAACTGTAACAAACAGTAAATGTATATGAATTAAATAATCTAGTCAAAAGGAAGAAATTGACATACATGGTAGAAAACAAAACAAAAACCACAGATCAAACCATATGCTGTCTAGAGGAGACACCTTTTGGATTCCAAACATACCCAGATTGAAAGCAAATGGATAGGAAAAGATATACAGTGTGAACAGCAGAAAAATGTCTTCAGTGACTACTTTAATGTCAGACATAATAGACTTTATACAACAAATGTTACTAGATATTAAAAGTGACATTTTTTAGTGATAGAAGGATCAATCCATCTGGAAGATATGAAATTTATGAATATACATGCAAGTAGCTATGGAGCCCCAAAATGCACAAAACAAAAATGAATTGAAGAGGGACAGATAATTCAACACCATCAGTTGGAAATTTCAATATCCCATTTATAGTAATGAATGGAATGACATGATAGAAATATAGATTGGAGGAATAGACTTAAATATCTAGAAATAAACCTGTCCATGTATGGTGAGCACTGAATTCTTTCAACCCTCTCTTCTGTTAAGGACAAACTTTCTTAAAGAATTTCTGTCTGGTTCCATAACCTTCTAGTTATGTTAGGTATTAAAAAACTGTGTCTTTTAGCTTAAGACTTTATTCTACCTATTTTTAGAAAACTTTTACTTGGAATCAGATAACTTCCTTCCTCTAACAAAGGCTAGATTTGAGGGTCCAGTCATTTTGTGTAGATAGGGGTGTAGTCTATCTTTTATGCCTAATCTTTGCTCTCGGGCATTGACCAGGATGGGGAAAAGGTGTTCCTTTATGAGATTATCACTGAACATGGATCATTATTTTCAAACACAGGGACAATTTCACCATAGTAATGGAAAGATGGATAGACATGGACATGTCCCTTATGCTGGTCACCATGGCACAGCCAGCAACTTGTCAAACATCTGTGCCAACTGGTAGAGAATGAGCGCTCATAAAGGACGCGGTGCAGGGAAGTACCCACTGGGAGTGCCTCGTGACATCTGGTTACGTTCCTAGAGCAACGCCCAGCTGCCAGAACCAGGCTCAGGCTTCTGCTGCAGGAAACTCTTTGTCCTGTGCTTTGGAAGTCCGCAGTCTCATCCATCCTCCTTTCCCCAGCTCTTGGGCCTTTGACTATACTCACCAATCTTCACTGCACTCACTAGATGGGGAGAATTTTACCCTTCATTTATTGGTTGCAAAGAGCATCACATTTTCTAATATTCTCTTTCAGCCCCAGTGGGACCGGAGCAGGTCCACGGGCTCTTATACACACAGCCATGGAGGAGGGTGGCTGTCTCCCTTCTTAATGGCACCATGAACTTCAAGATTGATTTTCTTGAAAATTCACATTTTGAAACTTTGGGAGCGGAACACAGATAAGACCTTTCCCTTCAGTTCCACAGGGATTTGAAGGACATGGATATTTTCCTGTCTTTCTTCTCAATCCCAGTTCTTTTTTTGTACTATCTGTGTGCTTGTTCATCTAGCTCTTACTCTGGAGGGAGGAGATAATGAACCGGGGGTCTTTCATAACAGAGTCTAGGTTCTCAGTAATCCATTGCTTCTGTGCAATCTCTCACTGAATTTGGAAGACAGATCAGGAAAGTTGAATATTTTACTGTTTTCAATACATGGTAGTTGAATACAAGATAAGGTAAAACGGCCCAGAAAATTATGTGAAGAGGGATAAGATTCAGGGTAGAATTACGGGCACTTTAGTATTATATTTAAGGGAAAGATGAAAGACAATGAGCCAGTGATGGAAATGAGAAGAGTCTTAGAAAAGAGAAAGAACAAGAACAGTGGAGCTGGGCAGTTCGGGGTGAACACCAGTTTCCTGCGGGGACAGCCCACACTGCTGGATACCGTGAATGTGCCAAGTAGGTTAAGGGGAAAGAAAGAGGCTATTATTTTGGCAGCATGGAGATTACAAGCCTTTAGAGCAATTCTGATTTCATATTGGGGGCAGAAGATATAGTCAACGGATTGAAAGATAAATAGAAAATGAGGAATTAGACACAAAGAATATACAGCACCCTTTGTGGACATTTGGTGGTGCAGCAAGGGAAGGATAACTTGAAAAGGGAAAAAAGGCAATGATTTCTCTCTGTGTAAATTTAAGATGAAGAGAATGATTTGAATGTGTTTTTAGGCAAAGAATATGTAACAGTGGGAAGAGGAGAAAACTTGAGAAAAAGAATAAGTTAAGACGATTAGAAGAATATGAAACAGACCAGTGTGGGGGAGTGTGGATAAACGTCATCTTCCGAAACAAAAGGGCCCCCTCCCTGAGACAGGTAGTGACTGGACAGAAGGGTGAGAAAGTGGAGGCTGAAGATCAGCTCCTAAGCATGATAAAAACAAAAAATTTGAGATATAAAGGGAGAGAAACGGAGATCCCCAGGAATGCCATAGAAGCTTAAAGAGATCAGTTGAGATTGGAAAGGACAGAAATTCATAATTTCTGAGGGATGTCAGGGATAATACAGTTCTATTGCTAACTTCTACAGCTCTCCAAATGGCTATGGATTGTTTTTCAGAATTGCTGCAACATCTGAACCACATTTCAATATTCTGCACGTCTTTTTTCTAACATTCATTCTTTTCTGTTTTTATAATTGTACTTTTGTAAATCAGTGCCTTGCATTTCTCATAGGAGAGAGTATCCTTTGTTTCTTATAAAGTAGATAGGGGCTATTATTTTCACCCCTTTTTGCAGTCACTTTTCCAGGCTTGCGTCACGGACCTACTGGCCCAGACCTGTGGCTTCTGTAGTTCTGCCAGCAGATCAGCTCCCACCACTCCAGGCTCCTTCACATCTTCTTTCTATGTAAGTACTCCGAGTGTCTCATCCCTCTACGTTGCATTGTAAATCAAAGCTCTTCCATTAATTTGTAGTCTTCTGGAAATGAGTTCAAATTCTTCATATTCTTAGGCCCTCCCAGTTTCAATCATTTAATTCCCACTCATTCATAATTCTACCATCATCTTAGTGGAATTTTACAGGGGGCAAAAGAAAAATGAGGACAACCTGCCCCTTGAATGAGCACCACAAATGATGCTTTGCAACATATCCCATTTAGCACATACATCACACTTCCAACAGAAATTAAACACACACACACAAACACACACACACAACTGTTCATAAATTTACTACAGAATATTTTATACCTGTAACTACAGCCAATCTCAAATCTATTCTTGCGCCAGGATCATTTTACAGGAAATGTCAGCTTTTCCTCCCCTTTCTCCTTTCCTGGAATAGAATATCTATTAAATTAGGGAGTAATTTTGTGAAGCAGTATATATAGTGTTTTGCAATATCCATCCAAATCCTAGCGATTGCAGAGACTTTGTGTCCTTAATAATTACGGAATAAAACTTACTACAAACAAAATACAGACTTGGGGTGGGGAAAGTTATACAAATGACTAATATATACTGATAACAGGCGGTCACAATAGTGCAGACCACCTTCAGTGAGTATCTGCATCTCCCCTTGATGATTTCCCAACCTCCAGTACTACTGGGCAAGCTGGCCACCTCCACTGATGCCCTGAAAAAGTGGAACACCATTAATCAAAGGGAATCAGGTCCAATGCTCAAGCCTGGAAGATGCTTCTAAAACACCATAAATTGTGTCATCCTGACAACCAGCTGGAGTGCGACCATTTGGAGCAGATCTATTTATCAATACACGCAGAGAGCAAGCTTAAGAGCTGCACATTGGTGTTGAACGGAGTATGAAAAAAGAGCAGTGGAGATCACATAAATATTAAGCAATGACCTTCCTTTGGAAGTCAAAGGCAATTCCTCACATGGGCTTTTATGACTTAGAATTTATTTCTCTGGGTTCCAAGGTGCAGGTGGATTGTAGCAGGAATAAATAATATCATGATCCAGAAAAACATGGAAAAAAAAAAGGTTACCTGAAGAAAAAGCAGTTACTACCACAAATAGATGTAATAGATGTCAATTTCTGAATGACAAAACAATCATTTCTTTTAATAGCTGTAAAATTTTAAAAGAGAATCACTAACTTCATAATACAATCATGATTCTTAGAAGATATTTATCTGTTTTCTATTTCTAAATGCCCACTGAGTTATGCTTAAATAAAAGAGGGGAAAAGTATATTCCCAAGTAGACTGAGTTCCTGCCAATGAACCATTTTAATAGAACACACAACTCGGGGGTACAGAGATGTATTAAAAGACTGTCTTGCTAACAACTCCCTTGAAAGAGAAGTGAGTACAAATGCCCAAAACCAGCTGAAAAGTTGGCTTTTGCTCAAACATAATGTACTTTAAACATTTTTTCATCTGGAGAATTTGCAAATCAATATACCTTGTGCTTAATTTTCTCCCAATTCCTTTTCTTAAAAAAATTTACATGACAAGTTACTCTTATCTGAATTGCTTCTTATTTATCAAAATGTCCTAGCACAAAATTCTACTTCTTTAGCCTCAGAACAATGCCACTAAAAACTGAACTGACATGCAGCATCAACTTCTAACTCACACAGATGTCTCAGTTCTCATTTTGAAAATTACGATAACGACCTCTACATTTTTGTTAACATAAAAATAGTTATACCTTAAGTCAGGGGTGTCAAAGTCATTTTCACAGGGAGCCATATCAGCCTCGTGGTTGCCTTCAAAGGGCCGAATGTCATTTTAGGACTCTATAAATGTAACTACTCCTGAACTAAGGGCAAGGAGCTCAGCGCTGCTGCAGGGTAGAAACAAGGTGCCGGGCAGGATAAAATAAGGTGCAGGGCCGGATTCAGCTCACAGGCCTTGTGTTTGCCACCTGTGCTTTAAGTGGAACCTAATCAACAAAACAAACAAGCAAGCAAAATAGAACCAGAGACATGGAAATAAAGAACAAACTGACAGTGACCAGAGGGGAGGGGGAAGGGGGGGAAGGGAGAAAAGAAGGGAAAGGGTCAAGTCAAAGAGCATGTATAAAGGACCCTTGGACAAGGACAAGAGGGGCGGTGGGGGGCATTGCATGTGGGAGACAGAAAGTGGGTAGGGCAGGGAAGAGTAATGGGGGGAAATGGGGACACCTATAATTGAACAACAATAAAAATAAATAAATCCTTATAATCTGATTTAATAAAAAAGTTATACCTTAAAAGCCAGCCCATTAATCTAGTCACCAAAAAACAACGGTTTGTAAAATATACACATTTAAGTTTTTTTAATTATTCTTTATGATTCTTTTTCAAACCCTCTTTGGTTTCTTCTCCATCCAATCAAAACCTGTTACAGAATTACTGAAACATGTCATCTGGAACTTGAAGGAGAGCACAGTGATCATCTAATCCAAAACCTTCGCTTTATAGGTAAAGCCATTGGGGCCCAGGGAAGAAATATAAATTGGATATGCATTTAATCTGCTAAGGAAAAGCAGTATCTTATACCAAGTCAAATGTCAAATTTAATGTAAAGAACTCATCTCCAAAGTCTTTGTTTTTAGTGAGAAAAGATAATAGCCTATTTTTAAAAGTCAAAAGAATTTTGGATTCAGATTCATTAAAGTTTTGTTAATACATTCTTAGAACTTTAGATTCTTTGAGCCAGCTGAGGGGCGGCGGTGTCCTGCTACCAGCCGCCCCACCCCTTGGGGAGAGCAGCAGCTGTCCAGGCCACCTGAAGCTCCTTCCTCATTTTCGGAGCTGTAATGCCCCCCACCCATCCCCCCCGCCCCGCCCCAGACGGAGGGCTCCATTCCCAAACACTCTGCCCCAGCTCTCTCACTAGGGAATTCGGCTCCTCAGAAAGCTAGCAACATTCATTTTTGTTATTTTATTGTATGTTTCCTAATCTTTTTTATGCCTTAATTTCTACTTTTACTTAAAAAAAATAGCAAGAATCATTGGTGTCAGTCTAAGAAATAACTGGCACTCCAGTAATAGACTAGGTGTCTTAATTTCCTTCTTAGTTCTGCATGAGCCCTATGTTCTCTAAAGCCCATTTTACTCTCTGGTTCTAGAAAGTCCTTTTGAACCATAAATATGTTCCCTGGAAAAAAGTCAGTAAGTGCACACTAACTATCCCTATAAATTAAATAGAACCATGGAAAGAACCACTACTTTCTTTCTTATAACCCCAATTTTGAGAAAAGCTATTTTATTATTGCTTCTTAAGAAAACAAAAATCTGTGATTTGTGACAATATAAATATCCTTCTGGTTTTGGCCAATCATTTCCATTGGAACTGAGAAAGAATAAGAAGAAATACTTCAGAACCAAAGAGACAGGCCATCTTGGTACAAACTATTTTAATTGGTGGTTTTTGAGAGAGAGTGATTCTTCCTCCCAGGGACATCAGGCAAAGTTGGATATATTTTTGGTACTCAAAACCGGGGTGAGGAGGCGCTACCTAGTTAGTGGGTGGAGGCCAGCAATGCACCTGAACATCCTTCAATGCTCAGGGCATCACACACAAAGAATTACCCAGCACAAAATGTCAGCAGTGCCAAGGGCATGAACCCTGCCCCAAATTCTTGTCACTCAGAGTGCTGTCTTCTTCCTGGCAGCTTTGGCTTTCTTGGAGAGCTTGTTAGAGACATGAGCCCCATTACAGACCCACAGAATCAATTTATGTTAGCAAGATGGCCAAGTGATTCATGTGGACACTCAAGTTTATTCAACACTTAGGCAATCCTTAACCAAGTGTTCTAAAAGATCAGCTGTTTTATAGCCCAAAAGAACACTCTCAACTTAAAGAGCAGGTTCCATGCTGCAGCATCCTGACTCTAGTGCAGTATCACCATGATCACCATGAGCTCCACTGCATATCTGTAATTGTTATAGACAAGAAATCATTGCTCGATAATGTGGAAATTCCTGATTGGGCAAACTTAAATGTCTTGGGACCTCGAACAGGCTAATGCGCCTTAAGAATCTCCGAGAAAGGGCTATTATATGTACCATTTTCAAAAATAATTTAACTACAGGATCTATTTTTCCTCAGATTATTTAATAGACCCAAGGTTTCACAGAACACACTTCCCCTTTCTCAGCATGGAAACCAAAGAACTGATTAAAGTTCAAACCTCTCTCAATAGTCGTGAGTGAGTTATTCTCTAAGATACAGGTTGCTTCAACAAAATACAAAACCCAAGGCCTATGTTGACAATGAAAGTCCACTGAAAACCCTGTAGAACCTCAAGAAGAGAAAAGCTTTAACAAGTCCATGCCCAAGTAGAATCTTGAAGATGGAATTTCTTACATACAAAAATACAGAAAAATCTCCTGGGTACCAGAGCATGTTGAAAGGATAAACCAAGTGCAGGCCTGGGGATGAATTCTCAGAAATCCTCACTGAGAAACCACAAAAGACATATGCTTTCCT
Organism: Micronycteris hirsuta; assembly: GCA_004026765.1. NCBI lineage: Eukaryota > Metazoa > Chordata > Mammalia > Chiroptera > Phyllostomidae > Micronycteris > Micronycteris hirsuta. The sequence goes on along the minus strand of PVJI01008298.1, from coordinate 39,454 downwards.
CACATTATCTTACTGCTTTAGTGATGTAACGGTATCTTCCATATGTAAAAGAAAGACAATTTCATAAGCAATTCTTGAGAACAAATTGCAAAACAGAAGGAAAAATAATTAATTGAATGCCAATGGTGACTTTATTATGCACATAAATTATTTGAAGTCACATACTGTCTCTTTTCATTGCTAATTATATTAAGGGTTATTTAAGATTCACATAATGAATAGAAATACCATGAAGTGGACAGCTTTGCAAACCTTGAACATTTCCTCAGCAATTAATAATTGCTTAGGGCTGCCACAGACTGAGTTCAAATTACTGACACTTAATTTTGATATCTAGATATCTATATACATAGTGTTACACTACCAAGGGGGAAATGTGCACCTTTATAACTGTGATTCTTAATTAGGGGACAGGATTTGGAGTCACACACATCTGGGTTCAAACCTCAAACAGCTGCCCTTATTAAGGCCACAAATTCTCCACGTCCAGGGTCCCCAGCAATGTAAAGGAAAGGGCTGGCTGCGCCTTCCTCTTCAAACACTCGTGCAGAACGTGGTCTGAGCTATGTGACATGGGAAAAGCAGACTGAGGGTCTGGCACATAATAAGGCATCACTCTGTCAGCAGTTGCTCTTGTTATATTTAATATCTACTTTGCTACAGCTACTGACCTAATTCAGACATTGTTGGGTGAAAACAGTCATTTCAGTTTATCTAAGCTATTCTCTGGACAGTGCTTCTGAAGGAATAAAGAGCCCAATAACCTCTGCCAATCGATGATGTGATAAAGAAATAATGGGCCCAATCAATTCTGCTGATCAATGAAATGATAAATGCCAGAGCTACGTACATTAAGAGTATACCTTAAAAATATTTCACTTTTAATGAGTGCAGCATTCATTCAGAAAAAAAAAAAATCGGTGGTTTACTAAGAGATACAAGATGAGTTCAAAGTGTTGGAAGGAAGTTTTTCTGAAGGCTGCTGTGCATATTCAAGGCCCCTCTATAAGAGCGGGGTTTCAGAAAAGGGGGGATTTCATCCCCCGCTTTTGTGAATTCCATGTAAAACATCACCAAGCAGTTTTGTTTCTTTGACAGTATGAAAACGTCAACTAGGTACATTTTAATTCACTCAGACTTTTGGTTCTCACGTGTGCAATGCCAGCATTGAGCGTGTGCCCTGGAAACACCGCTGGTCTGGGAGCGCCCCAGCCTCCGTTGTGCTAGGCCTACACCTGCCCCACTGGAAAAGTCACAATCTATTTTAGCATCTATTTCCTTCTCAGAACAAGAGTAATTTTTTTTCCTGCCTCACTCACAAGGTTATTGAAAGAATTCATTTAGGTAATATAAAACAATTTATATGCTTAAAAATGATAAAGCTGTTCATTGGTTCCATTACATTCCCAATAGTTTTTTCTTTATGGTGCATAACATAATCACACTTCTCCCACAAGGCTTAGCATAATTGTTTGTTGTTCGCCATGAATATTAAATTACACAAGCTTGACAAGGAGAATCAGGGAAATTGTTTTCTAAAAGTGAAAAAATACACAAAGTTTTGAAAACTTTGTACCCCAATGGCACAGGGCAAAAATCTAGGTGTAGCTCTCCAACAAATGTTGGCTAAGCACCCATTACGTGGCGGGTCCTGCCCAGGTGTTGGGACTGTTATCAGTGACGAGGACACACAGAGATCCCTGTCCTCATGGGACTTAGATTCTAGCAGCAGGAGGCAGGAAACAATGATTATTAGAATATATCTACAAATTCTATATTCTGTTGGAAGCTGGTAATCATGCGTTTTATAAAAGAATAGTAAACTGTGAGGGATAGGAAGGTTGCAAATGGAAGCAGCATCATCAAAGCATGCATCCTTGAAAAGGGGACACTGAGCAGCAAATAGCTGGAGGAGGTAGGGAAGCCAGCCACGCGGACTTCTGAGCGATGAGCATTAGAGGCAGAGGAAGGAGCAATGCGAAGGCCCTGAGGTGGAACAGAACTGGTGTGCACGGGGTACACAGTGTGCACAAGCCAGAAAGTACAGCTGCAGAAAGTGACGGAGGGCTGCGTGCAAAAGGAGACCAGCTGTCACTGCCAGGTCTTATTAAAGGAAGAGGAGCAGGGTGCCCACAGGTGGGGAAATGGGAGCAGAGTGCCTGGGCGCTGGCAATAAAGGTACACTTTGTCCGTGGAGAATTTAATTTTAATGGTAAATCAAGTGGAAACCCCTCTGCTTATCTTCCCCACAATGTTCAGTGACTCTAAGTCATGTCACAGGTAAAACACTCTTTGACTCCTAAAGTCTCTGTTGGTTTAAGTTCTAATTAATTGCTATGGTTCCTGTGAAATTATAATTGTTTGCAATATATATATATATATATATAACTTCTTGCTATGCAGTCAACCCACAAAACCTGCAGACATTTCAAGAGGAAGTGTGCAATGGTCCAGCTTGTTTGAACTTGCAGTTTCTGTCTCCAAACCCTTGTGGAACTAGAGTCCTGCCTTCAATTTCAATGTCAAGGTAGTGCAGTGATTACAACTTATAGAAACAGATCTTGAGTTACATTCTATGTAAGCATATGGCTTTTCATTTGCACTTCAAATTTGAAACCGCGTAAGAGATCTCAAACCATAAGCTGCAATGTGCATGTCATAGGGTCATGGTGAGAATTAATGTGTATGTGCATGCAAATTTTAGTCCATACATGTAAAATTGTTCTTGTTTTCAATCACAACTTTAGGATAAATGTTTTCACTGTTATTCATCTTTCATAATGATAACTTCTTATTAAACTGTTATGTTATCACTCATTACTGTGAGACACTTGGAAAGTAAATTTTTTTCTAATTGGTCCCCCAAAATGCACAAATGTACTAAGAACTATTAAGCCATTACTTATTTCCTTTTTTTGTACTGTAATATGTTTGTCTGTCTTCATCAGCTGGAACACACATACAAAGTATTGATAAATTTCATTTTCACCTTTTCTGGAGCTCATTATTGTTACTCTATTTCATAATTGCCATTGAGGATGGATAACTGTTTGTATAGAAGAGGGAATGTTACAAAGTGACCCATTCCAGCTGTGAAATACACGAGGGAGGCCAGCGGTCGGGTGATGCCTTGATTGTGTTTCTCAAATATTCAGTGCATGGAGCACAATCACATTGCTTCGTCCAGAGGCTGACTTTATTACTTGGGCTGTTCTTCTCCACAGTGGGGAAGTTTCATTAATAATTGAATCAATAAATGGATCAATAAGAAAAAGTGAAAACAACCTAGATAATAGGATTTTAAAGGCCGATAAGAACATGTCATGCCAGATAGAGAGCACCGATGTGGAAGTGCCACTTTGCGTAATTTGTATGGCAATAAGTTTATTTTTGTTTCAAACTCCTAGAACATGTATTAGGCAAACAACTGTAATCATTGCTTCTAACAACAGTGACAATTAAATTGTGAAGATAATACCCAGAAGTGTATTTTTTTAAAATTCTGCTGGTTTTATAAAAACATAACAGAAAGGAAAACTGGTCATTACTGTCCATCATGTGATCGCTGTGTTGGCACCTGCATGCACACAACTAGACAGCTGATGCCTGTCACCTACAAACCGAAGTGAGGACGGATACTAAAACAAACTGGTTTTAATGGATACATTTTATCAAGTAGAGATGTGACAGAAGTTTTCATTTATTTATTTATTTAATATTGTTTTGCATTAGTTTCAGGTGTACAACAGCATAGTGGTTAGACAATCACATACATTACAAAGTGTTGCTCCTAATATTTCAAGTACCCAGCTGCTCATACAGTTATTACACTATTACTAACTACATTCCCAATGCTTTGCTTTACAGCCCTGTGACTATTTTGTAACTACCAACGTGTACTTCTCAATTCCTTCACTTTCTTCACACAGTCCTCCAGCCTCTGTCAACTATCAGTCTGTTTTCTGCATCTATGAGTCTGTTTCTATTTGTTTGTTTTCATTTACTTTGTCTTTTAAATCCACATATTAGTGAAATGATATGATGTCTATCTTTGTCTGATTTATTTAATTTAGCATAATACTCTCTAGGTCCATCCATTCTGTCACAAATGGTAGGATGTCATTCATTTTAGGGCCAAGTAGTATTCCATTATGTTAATGTAGCACAGCTTTGTCATCCACTCGCCTACTGATGGGCACTTGGGTTGCTTTCATATCTTGACTATAGTAAATAATGCTACAGTGATTATAGAGGTGTGCATATCCTTTCAAATTCGTGTTTTGAATTCTTCATAGATATACCCAGAAATGGAACTGCTGGGTCATTAGGCAGTTCCATTTTTAATTTTTTGACAAACATTCTTACTGTTTTCCATAGCGGCTGCACCAGTCTTCATTCCCACCAACAATGCACAAGTGTCCCTTTTTGTCCACATCCTTGCCAACACTTATTTTTTCCTAATTTACTGATGACAGTCATTCTGAAGAGTGGGATGTAAAATCTTATTGTGGTTTTAATTTGCATTTCTCTGATGATTAATGATGTTGAGCATCTTTTTATGTCTCCTCTTTGGAAAATGTCTACTCAGGTCCTCTGCCCATTTTTGTTGGATTGTTAGTTTTTTTTGTTTGTTTGTTTGAGTTGTATGAGTTCTTTATAAATTTTGGATATTAACCCTTGGATATATCATTGGAAAATACCTTGAGAGAAGTAATTTAGTTGTATGGTAGAAACATAGTAGTTGTGTTCCACAACCATCAAGAAGCAAACTATTAATTTTTTCTGATATACAAACATCAAGATATAATGATTCCTCCCACATATTCATTGTATTATATATGAGCCAAAAGAATATGAAACATGCATATATAACAAAACTATATCCCAGGAACTTTGCTCATCTTTATAGCACTTTTTAAAAGAAGAGACATTGAAATAATTTTCTGTAGTAGTCACTTGTGCCAAATGAAATAAAAAATGTGTAATTCTTTATGGAGATATTTGAAGATGCCAATAATTATTACCACCTTTCAACAAAGTGGGACTCCCTTTTGATGCAATAGTTTAGAAAGGGTACTTATGGACACATTTTCTGTATTACTATAAACTTGTAGTTGTTTCCTTTTTAAAAACAGAAAAATAAAAATTTCCTGTTCTTGATGTTCATCTAAGTAACTGTGCCTCCGGAATGCAGGGTAACCACAGTCGCTCCCTCTCAGGGTTGTGGTTAATTTCTATGCTAAACGCTTAAAGGGGCAGAGATCTAAAACAGACCCTGCTGTGCTCCTGTGTACTACCGCCGTCGTCTGTGTTTATACGGTACCTTCAGCTGCCTTCCCCTCTCACTGTGGAAGCTGTGCCACACGTGCCAAGTGCTGCAGAGGATGACACACTGCCACACGGCGAGAATAATCCCTGAGTTGTCACCCCTGTCCTCACCGCCCCACCCTTCCTCCTTATTTTTAATAATGGCTTTGCTACTTTTGTGCAATTATTTGTTTAGTAAAATCCTTTCCCCCCAAAATATTAATAGCAACAGCCAACTATTATTTAAAGATTGCTTTCCATGGGTCAGGAATGATGTTAAAAACTTTGCAGACATGAATAATCTAATTTGATCACATGAGGTTAGGAGAATAAAGATGGGAACCATTAAGTAAGGGACCCAGGTTGTCTGATTCTGAAACTTGTACCCAATATGATTAATATGATTACATATATCACCTTCATCAGGAAAAAAAACCCTCTTGTTGACATTAGGCTCAGATTTGAAAGAAATCTACAGATTTATTTGGGGAGAATTAAGAATGATAAATACAAAAAAAAAGAATGATAAATACTAAGCCTTCTTGTGTATTATGATCATTCTTTATCCAATTATTTACTTATGTTCTTCATTAAAATATTATATTGTTAATATAACTAATATTTATAGATTACTACATTGTAAGCATTGTTATACTTTATAAATATTAATTAATTCTCACCATGACCCTATGACATTGACATTATTACATTCATTTCACAAAGAACCAAGGTGAAGAGATGTCTCTTTAAATTTCAGATGACTTCATATCACATAGCCAATGAGTGGCAAAGCTTGTATTTTTATCCACTGTCTTGGCTTCAGAATCCATGACATTTGGTCACTAAGCTCTCATACTACCTCTCAAATCATGGAGAAAGTATATTTCTACCTATGCATATATTACTGATATTGTATTTGTGCATGGGAAGTTTTCACTCTTTTCTGTCTTGTTATTGCTAGTATACTGGAAAGCATTTCTGCATATTATCTTGCTACCCTGTTATAAATTCCAATTATTTATTTGTCAGTTACCCTGGGTTATTTACAAATAAATGACGAGAGGTCACCCAACTAAATATAGATTTTGTTTCTCAATATCCAAAATTTATCATTTTATATTCTTTTAAAAAATGTTTTGGTTAGCACTCTCTGAACAATTTTATTTATTTTTTTAAAGATTTTATTTATTTATTTATTTATTTTTAGAGAGAGGGGAAGCAAGGGAGAAAGAGAGGAAGAGAAACATCAATGCGTGGTTGCCTCTCACATGCCCCCTACTAGGGTCCTCGTCCACAACCCAGGCATGTGTCCTGACTGGGAATTGAAATGGAGACCCTTCGGTTCACAGGCTGGCATTCAGTAGACTGAGCCACACCAGCCAGGGCTTTCTGCGCAATTTTAAATAAATATATCTTGCATTAGACATCTGTGTCCCAGGTTACCTTATAGTGGGAATGCCTCTAGTTTTTCACTAGTAAGAGAGCTTCTGCTATTTGTTTTTATCGGGTGGGGACTGTCTAACCTCTTAAGGAAACACTGGCCTTTGAGATTCTAACACTCAATCAGTTACTGATTATAATTTTCTGGACATTTTTTAATTAAAGAGTACCAGAGCTTTTTGATATCTTACAAAACAGGCTACACACATTCAATTGAGAATGTATACTGCCCAGTAGAACTCTGCTTTCCACAATGTGGATATACCACTAGTATTTGTAAATAAAAAGGAGAAGCATGAGAAAAATATTTATTCCTCTTATTCCTGTCCTGATTAATCCTTACAAGTTCACTTCATAGATAATTTTACGAGACCGACGCCTTACCACTTGGCCACCGCGCCTGCTCACTTCATAGATAATTTTATATTAATGGTTTATTAAAGAAGATATGTATTGTTCAGCTCAAAGTCACATGGTTTTTACTGAAATACGTCACAATGCAAATGGCAGAAAGTTTTATAATATGCATTGGTTATTTTCATTCAGGGATTAGGAATCAAATGAGATCAATCCAAAAGGACTAGAAGCAACTCTAAGTAGCTTTCATACCCAGAAAGTTCACACTATACACACCTGTGGTTTCAGTAATTGAAATGGCCACTAATGTGACTCCAAGGTCCTCACTTTTTTTAATGACGATGACATACAATCATTTGGTTGTTACTATGGGAGGTACAGAGGTACTGACATTTCTGTAAGAGAATTGTAAAGGCTGTACTTGCAGCAGATTACTCTTTGATTCAGTTAAAAATAAGTCATTTAAGCTTAAAAATAGTTCTAAATAATTCCATTCTAATGCATCTTAAATATTTTAGAATTCATGCAATTACGCAAAAGAGGAACACCCATAAATTGGCACATGAGTATAAACTACAGTCAGAAAAGACCAACATATTAAGCAAGGTGAATCTGGATCATGCTAATCTCTATGTATATGTATACATATATTTTTCAGTTTCAATTCCCATACATGTTACGCAGAAATAAAATTGGTAAGTGGTTTTACATCTCTGGTCTTTGCATAATTCTGTTTGCAGTGTCACCCTTGGCAATGATCTTATACAACACTCAAGAAAGTAAGAGCAGGATGGCCCTTTGGAGACTTCCCTTCAAAGCGTTCTCTGTAAAACTTTCCTCACTTTGATCTCTGCTTCTATATTCTCTTCTGAGCATGGCCAGAGAAATATTCCATATTAATGTGGACAGGAGAGACTATACAACCACATCTTTGGTCTTTAGAGTATTTGCTGAAGGTTCTTTGTTGTCTACATTCTCTGTTCCAGGCACCACCACAGAGATTATGCCAACCTACATCATGCTGTCAACAACAAAGACATCGGCTCTCCATTCAAAAAATAACTTCTTCTTTTTAAAAAGTTTTATGTTATGTGTATTTTACTACAATTTTTTATTTTTTAATTTTTATTGTATTTTTCCATTACCATTTAGTCCCTCCCTCTCTCCCCAACCATCACTACACTGTTGTCCATGTCCATGAGTCCTTTTTCCTTTTTACTCAATCCCTACACAGCCTCACCTACCCGCCGACCAGATGAATAGCTGTCATCCTGCTCTCTATCTATATGTCTATTTCTATTTTGCTTGTTAGTTCAGTTTGTTCATTAGATTCCACATATGAGTGAAACCATATGGTATTTGTCTTTCTCTGACTGGGTTATTTCACATAGCATAATGTTCTCCAAGTCCATTCATGCTGTTGCAAAGGGTAAAATTGTCTTCCTTTTTATGGCCAAGTAGTATTCCATTGTATAAATGTCCCTTAGTTGTTTTATTCACTCATCTACTGATGAACCCTTGGGCTGCTTCCATATTTTGACAATTGTAAATAACGCTGCAATGAACTAGGGGTGCTTATGTTCTAGAAGAAAATATAGGCAGTATTCTTGGACGTCACTCATAGCAATATTTTATTTGAGGTATTTCCCCAGGCAAGGTAACAAAAGAAAAAAATAAACAAGTGAGAGTACATTAAACTAAAAAGTTTTTGCAGAGCAAAGGAGACCATCAACAAAATAAAAAGACAACCCTTGGAATGGGAGAACATGTTTGCCAATATATCTGCTAAGGGTTCAATATCAAAAATTTATAAAGAACTTATAAAACTCAACACCAACAAAAAAAATCCAATTAAAAAATGGGCAAAGAACCTGAATAGATACTTTTTGAAAGAAGACATATATGAAAAGATGCTGAACATCACTAATCATCATAAAAATGCAATTAAAACCACAATGAGATATCACCTCACACCTGTCAGAATGGCCATCATCCATAAATCAACAAGCAGATGAGTACAAGGATATGGAGAAAAGGGAGCCCTTTTGCACTGTTGGTGGGAATGTGGACTGGTGCAGCCACTGTGGAAAGCAGTACTGGAGATACCTCAAAAAATGAAAAACGGATCTGCCTTTTGACCCAGTGATTCCACTTCTAAGAATATATCCAAGGAAACCCAAAACACTAATTGAAGAGATACCTTTTGCTCCTACTGACTGACCTGTGAAAAGTGGAAACCCACATAAAGCAAGCCCTCAAACTCTCAACTACCTGATGAGCTTTAAAGCAGAGCCCCCTACAAGATAAACGAAGGCTATCTTTGAATTAACTACACAAGTTCAATAATGGCGAAAGAAGTGAATGATACAATAGTGTATTCAATAATTCTGATATGCACACTTTTTCACATTTTACTACCTCTAAAATCAGCTTCCTACAGTCCCTTTCAGGCCGATGGCGGTCATGTCACAGTTCTCAAGCCCCTGCATATGTAAGAAACTGCTCCCTCTGTGCTTTATTCCAACAACTCCTTTTTTTTTTCCTTTTCAAAAACTTTATCAAATTTATTGGGTGGCACTGGTTAATAAAATTGCATGGGTTTCAAGCATACAATTTCATAATACATTGTCTGTATACTGCATCCGTCTCATAGACACATTTTAAGATAAACTCATTGATTCAATGGTCATTTTCTTCTGCATGATGCCTAGAAAAGGTTGAAAATGTAAAAAGAATACTAAGATTCACCATGTGACATGCCAAGCAATCTCCATGACCCTTTGTGTAATTCTCAGAACTGTAACACTGTCCTCTGTGCTTCTGTTCCACTTTTCTTGCTTCTGTGTCTTGCAATTTCTTTTGTGCCCTTTGTATTTCAGTTCCATATTAATAACACCAACAAGGGTTGAATTTTAACGTACAGAATGATCATTGTATATTTTCTGTATCAGTGTTTCTCGCCATTCTGCGTGCGTCAAATTGCATAGAGGACCAGTTAATTCTCAAATGGTGGGCCTCATGCCAGAGATTCTGATTCAGGAAGCTGGTGGTGGGGCTACAGAATTTGCATCCCTAACAAATTCTCGGGCGCTCCTGCTGCTGCTGGTTTGAGGACCATACTTGGAAAGTCACCGCCCCACATCAACTTCACAGGGACAGCCAAGCCTCTTTCTTCTCTTTGCATCTCCTTTCTGTTCTGTTCTACTTTTCAGGAATAACATTTGGCTCTTTATATAACCGAAACCATGATGTTATCTGAAGGAAATCAAGGTTTCATACCCACTTTTATACTCCTGGGTTTTTCAGAATATCTAGAACTCCAGGTTCTACTCTTTCTGGTTTTCTTATCTGTCTACAGAGTCCTCACAGTGGGAATTTGGGCACGATAATCATCATCAAGATCAATCCATTGCTTAATAAAATTATGTAAGTTTGAAGTGTACATTTCTGTGACACATGTTCTGTATACGGCATTGTGTCTCCACCACACAGGGAAGGGGCGGTAAAGGGGGCCAAATGTATGGCGATGGAAGATGTTTTGACTTTGGGTGATTAGGCACAAAAAACCCATGAAAGACTTTGAGAAGGAATGTCAGTTCTGGGAGTTGTTTGAAAACCTTCCAGTGACATATTCCTGTGCAATCAAGAAAACAAAACTTGTAGAATGTGTCACAACAGTTCGAAAGACACAGAGGAAGCTGTGCAACACGTTTTAAAATTGTGCTGTGCCCTCACCCCGCTGATGTCATCAGGGATGACGGTGTGTGAAACGCTGAGGTGCTGATGACAGCTTCAAATGTGAATTGGAACAAAAACACCGTGGAAAAGTTTTGGAACTACTTAACCAATTTAATAAACTTCTATTTTCATTTTTAAGAAGGTACAATAATAATATATAATTAAAATTTTTATCTAGATGCATTTAAAAGGACTTTTTCCAATAGGTATAAAATGAAAATTTTAAGTAACAAGCTTTGTGTCCCCTCTAGTTACGCCCTTCCTCTCTGGACCTTCCCTGCTTCCCTCTTCCTTTCCCCCTTCATTTCTGTCCCCTTTTCTCCTCCCCTCCTCCTTTCTCTCCCTTCCTTCCTCTCTTCCCTCCTTTGTGTCTTTTCTTCCTTCTGTCCTCTCTCTTAGTGGTAATTAAATAATGGTGTGTTAACTTAAACGTGTCTTAGATTTTACTAAATGTGGCAATGATTTAAATAGTGATAGTGATTCTGATATTTAATCATCATTTAGTGACAATTAGTCTTAAGACTGACAGTACAAAAGCAATTTTTCAGATTTCAAATATATTTTTACAAGTACATTTTGAATGCCTTTCATTGCTACACTAATCAAAATATTTAAAACATCATTTTGATAAGCTTATTTCACATAACTTCCAAATACTCATAAATTTAAAACCTTGTATCTTATTAATGCCTTATATTTTAAATGACAAAAACCGGGGTTGTTTCTCAGCTCTAAGACTTTCGCCATATAAATCTGTAAAACTGTCTTTAATGTAACTAAAAATCATGTCCTCAAAATCATCATCTGAGAGAACATTGTTTATTTTTTTCACTAAAGTGAAATTTTAATTTTTCAAGAGTTATTACATTCATCTATTTTTATTTGTTAGCTCCACAATTAATATTTTCTGAATGTCTATATCCACAAATTATAGTAAACTTCTTCAGGTTGTATAAAGATGAGAAAACTTGGGTTATTATTACATTTTTTTATCATGAGAATAGCACACATTTATTGAAAACATCTTGTGTGTATATGGATATGTGTGTATATTGACACATCGCCACTACATGAGCTTGGTCCAACTAACCTTCCATAGATGACAGAGAATATAATCACTGGAGGCTCAGGTCAAGACCAAAAGCAAAGAGAAGAAATAAATAAATACGCATTAAGGAAAATCGGTCTGAACATCAGGAACACTGCAGCTGTTTGAGGGCAGCGGTGCACTCTGAGTTCATCTGCCAATCGAGAGCCGATCAGAAGGAGTCAAGTTAAATTACTGACAACCAGCAAATAAACAGGATCCATTATTGAAAAGCCTTTGTTTCCTGCCTCCCCATGCTCCTCTGCATTGCCACATTCAGTGGGTAACTCACTAAACTGAGAACCTGACATCCCTCATCTTTGTCAAGGCCCTGAACACAGCATAGTCAACATCTTGAAGTCCCTTAGGCCCTCTGGCTCCATGCACTCAGCATGCAAGCTCTCCATAAATGACAGGGAAGTGCTGATGGGAGGAAGTGTCAAATGAGCGAATTAAAAATTTAAACTGCGCTATATGGACGCATTTCCTGACAATTAGCATTATTGGCTACTCTAACGCATTTCAAAAAGAGTTACAGAACTTGAAATTTTATATACTGAAGATCTGTGTAAAACGTCACATTTTTATTTAGTGTACAACGAGTAAGTGAAAAGAATCCAGAAATCTATAACAAAATGGTGAGTATAATCAGATAGCCTTTAGGAATTATTTAATATTTTAATAAAGAGTTTAAAAATTCATTTCAATTGATTGTGCACAAAGAGTAGGCTGCGTCTTGCAACTATTCTTAACATAGTATATGCTACTTAGAATCAATCCTTAATTCCGATAGAAGAATAAACTTAGATGTGGACTATATGTATCCAAGCATAATTCTCTTATTTTCTAGGGCATTATAGCTTTCCAGAGTTAGTGGGTATATTAATGCAAGGGTACCAGCCGGAAAACAGCTCTACAGCCATGATTTAAACAGCGAAAACAGGAACCCAGACGTGTGATGCCTGTGAAGTGGATCATCCCCAGATGCATGCACTGGCCCCCCCCGAAATACCAAGCTTAGGAGTGCAAAGACCAGATGTATCTTTGATCACAACCACCACTTCTTGTGTTAGTACTGTCTCTCTTTCAGCCCCACCTCCAAGGTGAAATGATGGGTGTCTGATTCTATCATTTTTACCTTTATGTTGCTCCAGTTTCAACTCCCACCCTATGGCTTACCCTTTCAGAAATTGAACTAAATTGTTCAGCTCTTTGAATACATCACACTGGATTTTCCTTTGTGGCCTTTCCACGTGTCCTCCTCTTGCCAGAAGCATTGCCCTTACAGACATAACCTTGAGCTATATGTAACTGCCATTTCTGCAGGTCAAAAATGGTGGAATCTCAGCAGTATTGCGAGGTTGTAAGGTGGAACCTAATATTCTCTCTTCAAGTGTCTAGTTAAATTTCTCTCCCTCCAGGGCATTTGCTTAGGCTGCTTTTAGCCTTATGTAGCATTTGGTACTTTTCTGAATTTTTACAAGTTACTTATTGAGTTGTTTGATTTGGACACTAACAGTGGGATCCTTTAAGTCATGAACCACAATTGATTGAAAATCATTGTTATTTGCAATGGCTGGCAACATTTTAGTGAGTGTCATAGGTAATACTTCCATATTTGTGAAATGAATGTTGGGGATTGAATTCTAATAATAGATTCATTCAGTGAACAAAATAATTCAAAGCAAAAATAGTCTTGAAGTCCGAGACGGTATCCTTTCTCCTTAGGTTTTACAGCCCAATGTCTGGTTCAATCATTTTTTTTCCTGAATGAACAGGAATATTATTATGTTTGCCTTAGGCAGTGTACATTTATATCTATAGATGTATCATTTACACAAATAGCTATAAGGCACAATATTTTCTGGTAGTTGCTATATAAATGCATCTTTAGGGCAATTCCTCAAGAAGCCACCTGAAATGGGTTGGAAGACTGGTAAGATTTAAAGAGAAGAAAATAAATTAAAAGAATAAAGTAAATAGAAGCAGAAGAGGTGAAGTTCAGAGATATTTCTTCTCATTCTTTGTTTTCTTTTCCAGTTCAAATTGAATTTACTGAAATAGCTAATTTTTTGGAAAGTTTAAGATAAAATGTAACTGAAGTGAAATACACACAAGTACATCATTTGATAAATCTCTCTCTACACGCACAACCAGGAAATTCACACTTGAATCAAGGTACAGAACATTTCCATCACCTCTAAAAGGTTCCTCACGCCCCTCTGTAGTCAGAGTCCAACCATTATCTGCTTTCTGTAACCACAGAGTAGTTTTGATTGTTCTTGAAACAAAGATGGGTGCTGTTTGTTAGAGAGACCAAGCCTTTAGAATGGTCTTCTAACAGAAGCTTAGAATTTTAGCTCCAGCTGAGGTGGGGAGCAGGAAGAGGTGCTGAAGATTGAGTTAATCGCCAGTAGCCATTGAGGTAATCCATGATGTCTGTGCATTGTAACCCCCATGGGGTCCTTCAATGATGGGGTCCAGAAAGCTCCCCAGTTGGCGAACACACTGAGGGGCTGGGAGAGCGGTGCACATGGAGGAGGCACGGGAGCTCGGCTCCTGCCTCTGCCCCCACTTGGCTCTTCCTGAGTGGTATCCATGGTGGCAAACCAGTAATAGTGTCAAGTGTTTTCCTGATTTCTGCGAGTTGTCCCACCTGAGACTTTTGGTGACTCATTCTTGTGCATCGCACCCAGCCCTCAGCCAAGGACCCAAGGGACCACCCCATGCAAATTTTACATTTTCCTCTTTTCTGATACTCTGGTCTTCAAATTCTAGTCTCTTCAGCAGCATCACGCTCTACCTGCTCCTTAATGTATGGAGACCTCCACTTCCCCTCTATGTGCCAGGGCTGGCAGAAAGCTAGACTCCTCGGGCGCTTCTTTTTTTATCAAGAATCAAGGCCCACACGAGCTGTTTTCCAAAGCCCGAAAACCCATGCCTCCTAGACGGATTCAGTGTGAGAGTGGCTTATGTCGTAAGTGCCCCTCTTCTACCTGTTCCTTCTTTATGGCCAGAAACAGACTCCCAGTCAAATACAAGGTGAGAATAACCATTACTGTTGTAGTAATAGTATCTCAATAACATCAACGTACACTTTCAGGCGAACGGTAAACACTAAACAGGTTAGAATACTGGGTACTTGTACTGAGGTAGAGAAAAGATAGATGGAATCAGATTCTGGACTTCCTTAGCTGCCAATAAAGAGCCTTTATTGAGACTGGCTAAGGGGAAGCTCGGAAGAATTTTGAGTTGATGAGACGGGATCAGCAGTTTGTACTTGAGGAATTTTAACTGGGCCAGTGACTGGAATGGGATGACCCCTACATAGAGAGCCCAGCCAAGATGCTGCTCCCTGAGGTGGTGAGGTCATGAAGGAGGGTGGGGGCGGCAGGGACTTTAATGCAAGGACAGGGTGAGTTATGTTAGGAAGGTCTACTACTGGATTAGTATGGTACAAGGGAAGAACAAGTCAAAGAATGATCAAAGATTTGGAGCCTCCCTGGTTTGGGCACAGAGGGAAGTACAATTACTAGAAATAAGGGATTTCGAGAAGAGTAACTGATTTCAGGACCAGTGACGTCACTATCATGTTAAGTGTGAGGGCTGACAAGATACATGTTGGAAGAGGAGATGCCCAGATGGAAATGACTAGCAGACAGCTAAAAATCTGGGTCTAGAGCCCCTAGGCAGGGCTGAGTTCCACACAGAAATTTGAGAATATCTGTATATATGTAGGAGATGAGCGAGTTATTCAAGGAGGGAAAATGGGTTGTTAGTACATGATAGAATTTGAGGAACAAACCCAGACTTGGAAATAGAAGATGGTGATATGTACATTGTTTCTATTTTCCATACATTGTCTGGGACTATTAAACATTTGCATATTTAAAATATTAATCTAGTTTGTACATGTGTGTGTGTCCCAAGCTGATATAATAAATCTTAAAACCACTTTGGTTGTAATGACACAAAATTATCCAGGTGAAATAAAGTAAAATAAAATTAAATCACACAAATCTATGCAGGATTAATAGCACTAAGAATGAAATTTAATTTAAAAATCATGAAAATACAAACGGAAAATTTAAAGGAAGAACATTAGTGGCAGTTGAAAATGTGGCTAATGATCTGAAATAAGTGTAGCCAACTTCTGGATTAGAGAATTATTCAAATAACATTTACTTACTAACAATGACAACTTTTTAACCATGAAATATATAAAATAAGAAGAAAGCATTAAAAAATGTCAGTAAAGTTTATCTGAAAAATAAGTTCTAAGAGACTGAAATACAAATGTATGAGTGATTTGTTTTTTCGTCGGTTGGATGTTTTACCAAACCCAAAGAAAGCAGTTGTTACAAAAGTTACTAGAAAATCGATGATTTTTTAAAAGATATATTTTAATTATAGTAAGGAGTTAGACATGACCAGAAATCTCTAGATTTGAAAACAAAGGCAAGAAGCTTTCTGTTTTGCCACGTAAAGCAGAAAATATTACTTGGAAGACATCTTAGAGATTGCTCATGCCAGAGATGAAAATCTCAGGTTCAGAAAGGTAAAAAAAGTTTGCAAAACTTTGCACTGAAAAAAGTAGCAGAACCGGAACCACAATTCTCACTTTTCACTAACTGCCTCTTGAATCCTTTAGAACTTAGTTCCTGTTTGTTAAATGAAGACACTTGAAATGTCAACCTTTTTTAATCTCGTGAATTTCTTTAATGTTATCTCTTCAGAAGCTTTTATTTCTCAAATTTTGCTTTTCCAAATCCTGACTAAATCACCTTGAAATTACTCTTACATAATGTTAAAAATATTGTAAGAAAGTGTTTCATAAAAGTCCATATCTAACGTTTCTGGCAAATCTTATCTTTGCTCCGCCATTGAGAGAGCCACTGTGGATACTAAAAATGGAAAGAGAGCTATTTTCCTCCTGTTTAGAAAGCAATTACTTCTTTCAGACTGGAAAGACCAAATAAGAAAAAAGTTTAGATTTCTGACTCAGAGATGGAAATACTTTTTCTTTTCCTTATCACTTTTTGGAGACAGAAATAAGTTCAAAGTAAAGAGTGAGTCCTAATTGATGTAGATAACAGGAAAAGCAAAATAAGGCTTCTATTTTAACTCATCCTACAAACTAAAACATGATTACTAGATAACCGCTCAGACAAAAGCCACCAGCAAATAAATAAAGCAGGCAAAATATTTCCAGACTGCACTAACTTGAGGGGAAACAGACACTGGAGAGTTACGTAAAAACTAGAATTGTATTAAGTAATGAGTTAAAGGAAGTTATGGAATTGAGGAGGACAGAAAATTGTTCCTAGCTATTTTTAAAATTTTCACCTCAAAAAAATAAATGTTTTAAATCCGAGTGGGAAAAAAGGCCAGGCTCAAACACAGCACCCCCCAAGTCATTCGGGTGGCCTTCTGTGCATTTGGACTTTGTGGAGATAAAATGACCATGACCATGGCATTGTTGCAAATGTATCTTCATTACTGATTTGAAATATAAACTTCTAATAAAAATTAGATTATCCAAATGTTGTCTACTTGTCTACATATTGATCTGTAGTAAAAAGAGAATCGTGTTTCCCATTAAAGAGGAAATAGTCAAGCATGAACTTGAGTTTCCATTCCTATCTGCAATCAATATTTTAATATTATATGCACACACTTATCAATATAGGCAATGGAAAATAGAGTCAAATTATTAAGGTGATTAATAAGTAGTATAGAGATATTCCTGGAAGAAAAGACATCTATTGCTGGCAAATCAAATGGTCCTTTCCTTTACAGTAACAACCAGAAAAACCATGAACTATGAGGTACAACTAACCATAAATTAGTCTTCCACGTGTATATACAATATGTGTTTTCAATGAACACGGAAGAACAATTCTTCTTGATTAGTTACCATTTAAAAATACTATATTTTAGTGCAGTTGTAGAAATGGAAGACTAATAAAGCCAAATTTTAAACTCATGCACAGTCTTAACACATGTGTATTCAATTCAACGACTATGCAAATGTAAAATTATTTCTAATAAAATAATCCAGAAGGGAGTCAAAATTTGATCTAGGAAGAATTAGATAATAATTATACAATGTTAGATATGCATAATGACACTATTTAAAGATATTCCTTATTTTTACCACTGCATTCATGGCTAATAACATTAAGTAACTTAAGTTATTATGCCCTTGAATTATATTAGTTTGTGAAATTAATTTTAATGATGGTGGAAGGGACTTGATTGGCAACACTCCAAAGGTGCATTTCTTAGAGAGCCAAGGCGATAGAAACCATCTCAAGACCAGATGCTGCTCCATCTTCAAATTCCATTAGCTGCCAACATGTTTCAGAGCTACAGAGGAGTTAATTAAAATGGTTTAGTCTTGCAATTCATTCAGATCTGAATGCCTAAGTTGAAGCTGCTAATGAAAATGCTGTTCCATAATAATAGAAATTGGTGCCAACATTGATATCTTTATTCGAAATGTCATATGTCTTTCAAATACTTGTGCTCATACCATATTATTATCAAAACAGCATTTTCAAAGAAAATTGTTTCTTCATCATACTTTGAGACACATTAAAAAAAAAAAATCCAGGCCTGATTGTATTAAGCAGACTTTAAAAATCAAAATAGATACCTTACTTTAAATTTTGTAACATAAACTTATGAATGTATTAACATAGGAAATTTATCACAGGAAAGCATTTGCTCATTTCCTGAGTCTCAGATGGCTGAGATTATTTTCCTCCGAATTATCAGCTCTAATTCACTTGACTTTCTACCTCCCCCATGAACACCCATTGGGGAAAGCTGGAATTGACGACTTAGTTTTCCATTCTCCACTGAATGAACTGCTCCAATAGATCTTGTTCAGGGAATGAAGTATGAAGTATGTAATTATAGAATGAAAGCAAATTAATTGCACTGTGAAATCATCGTTTTGAAGGAAGAACTCCAGTTAAGGGAATGGCTTCTCTGAATGAGAAATCATTGAAATGGTTACATTTGGCATAACTGGTTTCCTAGTATTGAAGGTGCTGGTTCTCTTTAGGTGTTAAGTGTGAGGATACATTGGAAGTTAATTTTCCCCAAACAGATTTCCTCTGAAAAACTAAAGTCCTGTGTGAGTTTATAGATAACTGGCATATATTTCTGACAGGTGCAGAGTGTATGTCAATCTAGAGCTCAATAGTGAAATGTGTAGCTCACAGATACAGTGTTGAGTACATAGGTCAGCTGGGAACTCTGCCCACGAATCTCAGCTCTGCTACTTAGCAGCTATGAGATAGGGAGCAAGGTACTCCAACCAGCTGTTTCATTGCTAGAATGGGGGAAATGACACCTGTATTAAAGAACTGTTGTATAGGTTGATATAAATTGCTCTGCACGGCAGCTAGTCCTAGCATAAAGCCAGTTACTTAGTAAAACAGAACTCCTGAGACCTGTGTGTAATTCTTACTACATTTCCTCAAACACAGTGTTGCTGCCTTTAGGGAGTTCACTTGCGAGGAAAATAGACTAAGTCACAAAAGGGCTTTCTCTCTTTTCAGGTGGCATAATTTGGTTTTATATTTTAATGCTATATGGATATTGCATACAGCATGGCTATTTCCTGGTTACTTTTAACGCTCTATAATGGAAGATTTACATAATTTCACACATATTAAAGAAGTATCAACTTCCTCTTTTTTTTTCTGTCTTGATATTGATGTAGAATCGAGGACTAAGTTGTGCATTCAGACACCAACCGAACGACGAGTGAGGACTCTGGACAGTCACTGCCCTCAGGTTTCTCCGTCTCACCTTGTGTGAATCTCTTTGCTTTCATCCTTCCAAATGGACCACAAGTACAGTGACATGCTTAAGATGTGACAGCTAAAACATGTCAGAAGAAAGTGAAATGCAGCATATTTTGTTAGATAATCACCACTTGGGAATCATCTGTATTATGAGCAAGGAAACATAAAAAAAATTCCAAATATCTGAGCGTGTGAGCATATGATTGTTAAATTTACTTCAAACAAACTTTGTATTATGGACAAATGGAAAAGAAAGACGAGACCAAAGTCCCAAACATAAGCTTTAGGGGGATAAAAGCGTGTAGACCATGTGTCACCTGAGATAAAACCATAGCTTCCAGGTCCAGCTGCACAGCGTGTGCACGGCCAGGAGAGCAAATGTGGGGGAGGTGTTCGCGGTTGAAATCGGACGGACACTCATGTCACTGGCCAAGCTGTCCACCCTGGCCTATGTCTTCCCAGAAGGAACCTCTTGAAGACAGCGGGTTTGCATCAGCTCAGAGGGGCAGCCAAACCTTACAAACCCAGAATGAAACAAGTACTTTAAAAAGAGGACAAAGACTACATAGAAAGTGTTTCTTTCTGCCTGGAAAGAGCAACACACCCTTCAGAGAGGAAGTTTTACAAAGAATTTTCATAGATGGGATCGTTTCAATAGTCAGAAACTACAAAATTTTTAAAAAGTTTTTCCAAGATGAAGTTGGAGGAATATGTTTGGATAAAAATAAAAGTACACTGTAATGTGAACATGAAAGGGACCTAATTGTGCCTCATCACTGGAATTGTTCTCCTTCTGCACCAGTGGCGGAGGCAGAGCTTGTCCCAGCAGCCGCTTCCGCACTGCTCCGCAGCACAAGGCGCTGGCGGCTCTTCGCTGTGCTTTTGTAGTACAAAGTGAACGGTTTCTTCGCTTCACGGAGGGAGAATCTGACTTCCATGAAGCTGATATGAATTTCACAGATTTGGGATGCAGATGATGCTGAATCTCCTCTAAGTTTTTGCTGATCACGTCAATACCAACAGGTTATACAATCACAGAATTCAGGACCTCCATTTTGGGAACACACCACTCCTTCCAAATTTTCCAGAAAGTCTGGAACTTAGGTGAGATCAATATAAGTTTCCCACCCAAGTAGGGAGCAGCAGGAGGAAAGAAGCTATTTGCTGTTGATTTTTACTACCTGTAGTTATCTCTCTATATAGTTCTCCATGTATTTATAGAAAGAGCTCTTGCTATATGTGTAAATACAGACATAAATTCCACTGTCATACAAATGCATGTTTGTGGATTTTATAATCTTTTTAATATATATGGCCTGCTTTAAATAGTGAGCAAAGACTTATTTCAAATCATAGTAAATAATTATGCAGATGCTTTGGTTTTTATGCGTTAAAATTAAATTGAGATGTTGTTGCTTTATGTTTGATTATTCAGTCTAATCTGCTTTCTCATATTCTAAAATCTTATTCTGAAGTTGGTATTAGCATGCTGATTTACTTATTTAATATTAGAAATTTAGCTGATTTTTATTTAAAGTGAAGTGACACTTTTAGGCAGGACTTTATTCATACCTTCAGGTAAGAGAGAAATGGAATACAAAACTGAACAAATATATGTAATTTGAGGTTAGCTGAAGGTTCTGTCATTGATCAACAGAAGTTCTAAACAGAACCACAAAAAGGGGCAGTGGGGTGTCCCCGGTGTGGGCCGGGGGCTCTGGATTTGTGCGTCCCCGCCCCACACCTGCAGTTAGGACTGCACAAGTTCATGATGTAGGGGAGGCCAATTCAATTTAAACTGTGTTGACCAGACCTAGGCACGCTCAACAGCATTTTAAAAAAGAAGCCATATTTATTCACGGAGGTCAGGAAACAGATATAAGTATTTAATTACCAGAAAAAGTTATTTGAACATTAAAATAAGTAAATGTAGTAAATTTTGGGGTCCCAAACTATACCATTTGATTAGTTTAGATGTTGACTCTTTGAGTGTCTTTTCAATGTCAAATATAAGATACACTGGTAGATGTTAAAGGGAAATGCAATCTACAGAGCTTTTCTTAATGAAATTACCCACTGGTCTTCAAAATGATAGTGAGTCTAAAAAGAGTCTATTTGATACGACATGTACCAAGTTTCATTAAGTGCTTCATTAGTTACTTAGGGAAGGCAGAATTTTTTAGTTGATTCAAATATTAGAGTAATATAATATTGTAGACACAACTATTCTGTAAGACATAGTACTGAAGAAAGTATACCACTTGCTTAAAAAGTGAGGAAGTAGGAGGAAGAGGAGGCAGGGGAGGAGAAGAAGAACGGGGAGAAGAGGAGAGCCCTGGACCAGCCATACACCTACTTGAAATGGGAAATAAAGCCATCAGGGTAAACTGTAACCTTTGTCAGCCCATTTCTGAAACCTCCACTGACACAGCCAACAAAGATTTATCTAAATACAACCTGTGTTCACTGGGTGCTGCTGGTTAGGAACAGGAAGGGCACCGGGAAGGAGGGGCACCAGGAAGGAGGGGCGGAAACAGGAGTGACCACAGAGAAACTGGAGAGGGCAGCGCCCATTCCCCTCAGATCCCCACCTTCTCCGTCCACCTTCGGGTAACCACATCCCTCTTCAGTTTTGATCTCTTTGCCTTCTTTTCTTCCTTTCCCCCCTGCACGTTGCCTTTGTCAAGACTTCAATTCATAGGTGACCTCGAAGCTATTTTTAATGTAGCAGCAATCAAAACTTTTCCTTGTGAGTGAAACACTCATACATTCATTGAATATAAATTTTGAAAAGAGTGGAAGTCATACATACACATAACATTTTTCAATTGCTTACATATAATTTCTCTTTTTTTCTCTATTGCCTCTCAGGTGTAAAGAAAGCTTCATTTGGCACCTTGCTTTCTAAAGAGGTGGGCCATATTAGATGTGGTAAGAAATTCTACATCACAGCTTAATATTGTCACCACTGTTTTGTTACTCTCAACTGGGTCACAACTACTGAGAAAAGGGGTGAGAACTTCCTAGAGGGTCATAAATTATGGCAGTGAAATAAACGCTGCACAAATCTTCACCATTGTCAGTCCTGGGCATTTAGAGCCCAATTTATGGGGAGAGGGGTTAAGGAGGAGGATAGGGAGTGAATTCAGTGATTAAGTACAGTAGGGAGGAGCTCACAAATGGAAAAGGGATGAGCATTTATGAGTGATGTAAATCTCCCAAGTTTTAGAACAGCAATTAGAATACTACACTGTCTATCCAGTCTTTGGATGCTCACAAAAGTGAAAGAAAACAGGATGGATATCTTCCAAATCTCTCAGAGCTATTCATTTTTTCCAACATCTGAAAAGAAAGCTTTTAATACCCAATGATCTTGCGTTATATTTATCATTCCTTCCTAGAGTTTTCGTCTCAGGGTTAGAAGGCTATTGGGTCATTCTTTGGTGCAGAGAAATTACATTTTATGTTTGATTGAGGTTTCTGCTATTCTTATTGGCTTCCAATTCTTAATCCCAGAATGTTTCTTAGGTAATATACTACTTTGATTAATATTGATTCTGTTTCCCCTTTGTTTAAGTTAACATGTTACCAGTAAGTGATATTAAGTACCTGAAATATTTCATTGTCTCAAAATTACCTCATTTTCTCCAAAAGATAATACAAAACTTAGTTTTCAATTACTTGATTCCATTGTAAACCAAACTTCATTTCTCTACCAGCTTGCCTAATTGATTCTAGGCTTACTTTTTGGTTCTAAGTGGTTTTCCAGTAAAGTCACACGAGACAGACTAGTATAGTGACTGCCATTCCCTAGAAACAGGTTATTATGAAGACATATTAAGAGGCAGAAAAGGAAATGGCTTTGAGTAGAAATATTTAAATCTCTGGCATATAATAGTGCCTTTCAGAAATGTGGGCAATTCAAAAATGTATGTATGGTCTAATACAAACCCTTATATTCGAGTTTGTGTTTTTCTAGTTGCTGTTATTTAACAACGTGAAAGGGAATGTACAAGTGGATTCTCTTTTGACCACAGGTATATGTAGTTTTCTCGCAAAACACCTACATTTCATCTGTCCTTATCCAATGACATCACTGACATTTCTAACAAGAAGTCCAGATTTGTGGCAAAGGTCAAGTCAATCTGGTCCAGGAGATTTTGAGCAGAGCACTGCAGTGGTCTTACTAATGTTGGAATTACATTTTTGTCCTTCTTTTCTTCCCTTTTAAAATATTAGTCTGGTCTAATATCCCATAAATAGGTAGTGAACAGAAAAAAAAAAAAGTGGGGAAAGATTCCTTCATCACAGCTGGAAAAATATCCACTCTACCACAGACCTTTGGAGAATAATAGATACCAAAAGAGAACTCTGACAGAGTAAGCCGTTCACCATCACTTGACACTGACAATAAGCACATACGAGTATATAATGTCAGAATTCCTTTCCAATACTCTGGGTAGGCATTTTGGAGAACTAATGTAGCAGATCAGTCCTGTGGATGCCAACCTGGAGTTACATCTTACATTGATAGAAACACACTTTCATTTACCAAACAGCTGCAACTTAACAAGAAGAGACTGGGATTCCTGAGTGGCGACTTCAGAACTTCAGGATTTTACATTAACAGAGTGGCCAGAGTTATAAACCTTCTGAGTTGAGAGTTAAAGTAAAACTCCTCACCTAGCAATCCTTCATCTGGACAGCTCAGGCGGCCAGCACGCAGATGGCAGAGGCTTTGAAAGATTTCAAATGAAATTAGGAGGATTAGTTAATACTGTGACAAACATCAGCCTCGGTTCGGAAACTAAATGTTAGTAAGGCAAAGCCCCCCCGGCACCATTCACCACCGACAGGAGCAGGGGATTAAGTTTAATGTGAGGTTCCGCCTCCTTTGCATCACCACACAAATTAATCAGCCTAAAATAATGCAGATCAGGAGCAAAGTAAGGCTCTTCTTCATTTAGTACAAAGTAACAACACTATTTTAATGTACTGAATTAAGACTATGGCATGTTATAACTTAATTTCAGAGAAAAGGTAAAATTTGGGGGCTCATCAACTGAGAAGCCCAGAATCTGTGATTTTCTGGCACAGCTGCCTCCAGGAACCATGGAGAGAGGTGTGTGTGTGATCCTCCTTCCACCCAAACCTCACCGGGTTTCTTGACTTTTCTTGGCTGTCCTGTGCTCGGTCCCATTGACAGATACACATACTCCACATAATAGCAAGATGGGCACTGATGGTTTGGGGTGACATCATCCTAAAAGTTTGAGATCCCAGAGAAACAGGGGATATCTTCATCTGTTCACACTGCTATACTAAAATGCCACACACTGGGTGGCTTTTAAACGAAATGAATACGTTTCTTGCAGTACTGGAGGCTGCCATGTCCAGGGTCAAGGTGCTGGCAGATTCAGTGTCTGGTAAAGACTACTTCCTAGTTCAGAGATTACAGTCTTCATGCCATGTCCTTACAAGGTAGGAAGAGTGAGGGATCTCTCTGCTGTCTCTTTATAAGGACATTCACCCTATTCATGAGGGCTCTACCCTCAAGGCCCAATCACCTCCCAAAAGCCCTATCTCCAAATGTAATCTCATTGAGGGTTAGGTTTCAATTTATAAATTTGGGGGAGGACACAAACATTCAGTCTGTAGCAGAGACACTGTGGTTTCTAAGTGCCCTCATATCCATATTCCAGGGAGGGATTCTGATTGGTCTTTTCTGACACGATGCATGTTCAAGATCCAGTCATTGCTCAGGGAGATCAGGTCCTGGACTGGCCAGTCATAAGTCACATCCCCATCCTTGAGCACTGAAATTAACTACCCCAATGAAACCACATGGAATGAGCAGTTACCGAAATAAAAAGGCTGCACACACATCTTATGTCTACTACAGACCCAGTATTTTTTCACTCCATTCAAGTAGTGTTTACTGAGTACCTGCTATGGGCCAGGCCTTGTCCTAAGCCTTATAAAACCAGAAAGAGGGGAATTGAAACTGATGTTTCTCTCCATTCCTATCACAAAGTACTGCAATTAATTGAAGCCTCATTTTCATAACATCTTTAGGTTCATTATGTCGAATCATATTGTCAGCAGGTATTGCCAAAATTGAGTCTGGAACAAAGTCAAGGAATTTGTTGGATATCACTCTCTTGGGTGTTAAGAACTTTAACCACAACCCAAAGCTTTAGGGCTAGACTGAAATAATTGCTTCATTGGCTGCCACCAAATAGGCTAATTCTGGTCCCTTTTTCCGCCCACACTCATCAGCATCTGTACTTTCTGCACCCAGATATGTGCAAGACTCTCCTCAAGACATCTCACCGCCTTAAACATGCCAACAAATAGACAGGGAAACCAACCACATAAAGTCCTTCTGAAGCTAGCGCTGTATCTCTTTCAATTTCATCTTTATTTCCAAACATCTTGAACCAGCAGTGAATATTGTTTTCCAGAGCTTGCCTCTCACTAACCTGATTTCTTTTTCCTACCTATTCATTCAAACTTCCTCCTCTAATGAATGTCACCAACAGCCTTCCTACTGCCTATCTTGCACCATTTCTGTGGCATTTGGTACTGATGAACAGCTTTTCCAAACTTTACTTTCTCACCTTTTTGATGAAGGAATGTCTTTGTATTATTCTTAGCTGACTTTTCTTTCCATACTCCCTTTATTTATTCCTCTTCCTCTAGCCATCTCCTAAATATTGCCATGCTTTGAGCTTACACTGCTGGCAGCTACTGGACACCCATTCCTCCCCAGGACCAGGATTTTGGCCAGGGGTCCACCTCTCCTCCACATGGTTAGTGAGTGTTGAAAGGAATAGTCAGGAAGGTGGGGGAGGGCCTACCAAGAAGAACATGGTCATTCTGGTCACTTTGACAGTGCCTGGTCCAGAGATGTACCAGTGTGAAACTAGAGAACAGATATGTGAGGAGTGTGTGGTGCTTCTGCGATGTTGTCTTGGTGCTAAGAAAAAGGCTTCTGAAGACCCAGCCCCTTACTTGTCTAGAAATTGTCACATCTAGACACCAGGCAGCCTGCTTCCCGCCCAGGTAAATACTGAGTCCAGGAATGGAGAAGACAGTGCTAAAAGAACAATGGAGAAGCAAAGCTTGGGTTCCCACCTATCTCTCTATTTCTTTCTTTGGGGAATAATTCATGGCCTTGTTGTTTAAGCCACTCTGAGGTGAGCTTTTCTGTCTTTTGCAACCTAAAGCATCCTGTAACTTGCCCTAAATCCGTATGGCTGTTAATTACTGCTTCTTTTCTCAGTCCTGCCCCCTTGGCAATCTCGCCTGCCAGGATTTCACCTATTAACCTTCTGGATGTAGGATTTCCAAGTTGTGACTCTCAGAACAGAAGTCAGCCTTTCTTACTTACAATTGAATATCTGAACCCGCATGAGCCAAACGCATGAGCCAAATTCATTCAATACCAACCATCATACCTCAAACTTCCCTCTGACACCCTCATTTCTCACATGGAAATCCCTATTTGCTGACACTGATCTATTTGTTCCTCTCATTTTCCATTACACTGTTCCCCTAATGTTCTCTCAAGATGTCCCTTTGGTTTCTATTCCTCTAGCTATCTGTAACCTGCACCGATAAGACACCTGCCTTGCTTTCCTACCTCCAGCCCCTCTCTAACCAAGTGCGCACTGTCCAATGCATCGAGGTTTCCTTTCTAAAGCAGCTTCATCATCTCATCCACCAATCAAAAACTTCCGTGATTTCTCACGGGCTACTGAACAATGTGAATAACTGGACAGCAGTCAGTCAAGATCCTTTGTCATCTGTCCCAGCCTACCCTACCAAATTAATATCCCAACACTTGATTGCAATTCATCCAACACTCAAGGTAAACTGGACTTTTTCTAAATGTACGTCATACTTCCCGTCCTCCTTTTCCCACGCAAGCTGTTTCTCTTGCCTAAACGTCCCTCACTTCATCCCTGAGCATCAGATGTGTCCTTCTTCATCCACTTAAACGGCAAATGTCCTAACAAGTCTAGTGTTTTTTGACCTTTCTATCAGGATAGAGTGATTCCTTCCTTTGTACCACCAGAAGAGCACATTGTTTGTACTTCAGCTAGGACACATTTATCTTGTCCTACAATTGTGTGCATTTGTTTACTTATTAAAGTCTTTAATGTCAAAAACTATCTTAACTCCATAAATTCTGCCAACACTAGAATTTTGCTGGCTTGTTGTATTAGCTGCTATTGCTGCTGTAAGAAATTACCACAATACATTACAAGTTCTGTAGGTCACAAGTCCAAAGTCAGTCTCACTGAGCCAGTGTCAAAGCATGAGCGGGAATGGTTCCTGCTGGAGGCTCTAAAGGAGGCTTCCCTTGTCTTTTCTTGTTTCTAAAGGTTGCCTGCTTTTCTTGGCTGGTGGACAACTTCCTCCATTTTTATAGCCCACAGTGTAACATCTTCCCTG
Organism: Micronycteris hirsuta; assembly: GCA_004026765.1. Taxonomy (NCBI): domain Eukaryota; kingdom Metazoa; phylum Chordata; class Mammalia; order Chiroptera; family Phyllostomidae; genus Micronycteris; species Micronycteris hirsuta. The sequence continues at coordinate 11,245 of PVJI01008298.1, read as the reverse complement.
CAATGGTACTCTGCCTTCCTCTGCAGGCACATCTCGCCCTGCCTCCCTCTCAGAAGGACACTCCATGATAATCCAGATAATCCCAGACAGCCTCTCATCTCAAGATCCTTAACTTAATTACATTTTCAAAGTTCCTTTGCCCTGTAATGTAACATTCATGGTTCTAAGGATTAGGCTATGGAAATTGTAGGGGGTGGGGGGTCATTATTCAGTCTACCACACTTGATAATGATTTGTTGATTTTACTGAATAATACTTATAACACGACCTGCTCTGGGCACTGGATGAAAAGAGCAGGCCGTGCTTCATGCTGTAATGGCATAGAAGCTTCACTTCTTTAATATGACCTTTCTTTTTAAAAAATGTATTTATTTACTTTTATTTAGTAAGAGGAGGAAGGAGGGAGAAAGAGAGGGAAACATCAGTTGCCTTCCATACTTGCCCAGACCAGGGACACAACCTAGGCACGTGCCCTGACTGGGAATCAAATCAGTGACCTTTTGGTTTGTGGGACCACACCCGGCCAACTAAGCTACACCAGCTAGGTTCTGCTTTATTTCCTTTGGATTCAAACTGGGCTCACCCAGCACCCAGACTCACCTGCCTCCGCCCTTGCAAGTCTACTTCCTTAATAATTAAGCCCTCAGGGCAATGAGGTTCTGATCAGTATCAGATAATCTTAGGAACAAAGCCTGAAGTCTGTTGACCACAGAGACAGACTTTCAGTCAAACTAGCGATAACATCTAGGCCTCTGCTGTGTTTCAGCTCCGGGCCCTGAGAAGCAGGGAAAGCAGACCAAAAGACGCCCTGGTTGACACCAGGGCCAGATGCAATGATCAACTACCCCTACGCCAGTGCTGACCAATCAGTGGAGAGCACGACCCTGACCATGACCCTAACCTCTATTAGTCACCATGATTAATGATTTACCCCTTTATCATCCATCCCCTGAAAGCCATTACGGAGCTAGGTCTTTGAGTATTAGCTAACCTGTCTCTAGGTGGCCACTTCCTGAAAATAAACCCTTAACTTTCTTTGCTGCAAACTCCTGTTCCTGTCTTATTGGGCTTTGATGCACACAGGCAAATGAACCCCTTTATGCAAATTTTTCTTGCTTTTTTTTTTTTTTACATTTTTTTTTTATTTTCTTTTTTTAACTCTTTTTTTTTTTTAAGATTTTATTTATTTTTAGAGAGAGAGGAAGGGAGGGAGAAAGAGAGGGAGAGAAACAGCAATGTATGGTTGCCTCTCACATGGCCCTCCACTGGGGACCTGGCCTGCAACCCAGGTGCCCTGACTGGGAATCGAACCGGGACCCTCTGGTTCCCAGTCTGCGCTCAATCCACTGAGCTACACCAGCCAGGGCTTGCATTTTTTTTTTTTTTTTTTTGTATGAAAGATAGAAGTGATGCAGCTACACATTAATTATTTAATTTAATTGTGATGAACACCCTTAAATACAATTTCCAGGTTAATAAAAGAGTATGATTTGAGCACATGACTTATTCTGGGAGGTTAGAAAAACTTTTGTTGTTTTTGTTTTTGAGAAGGTGATGTTGGGAGTGTAACGTGAAGGAAATGCATGAATTAACTAGGACAAATGGAATGGGACTGGGAGAGTGTTTCCAAATGAAGGAAACAGGTTAAGGACACATTCTAGGATGTAAAGACTGGTATGCTGAGAAACAGCACAGAGGCCAGAGTGGGAAAAGCTGAGGTGTGGCATCCAATACATTTAATGAGCCAGGGCAGGGATGAGATCATGCAAGGACCCAGAGTTTTGCTAAGGAGTTTGCTCTTTAGCCCTACAACAGTGGTTTTTAACCAGAACAATTTGCCACAACCCCTCTCAACCCTCCCAGGACATCTGGTAAGGAATGGAGGCATTTTTGGTTGTCAGGACTGTAGGGATGGGTATGCTACTGACATCTAGTGGTTAGAGACCAGGAATGATGCTAAATGTCTTCAAATGCACAGGACATCACCACAACCAAGACCTGTCTGGCCTGAATGTCAACGATGTGGAAGTTAAGAAACCCTGCCTTAAAAAAATGGGAAGACCTAAAAATGTTTTAAGTGGAGAAATACCACATTAAAATATGCACAGTACACACTTCAATGAGCCCAAATACTGGAGCTCTTACTAGGAAAATGAATAGGAGAGTAATAGTAGACGGGGAGATGTCAAATAGGGAACTAGTCCAGGAAGACAGGACAGAAGTGGTGACACAGATGAGTGAAGTGACTACAGAGGTTAGTAGCATGGCCATGTTCAAGAAATATCATGGGGCAAAAACCAACAGGCTCGTTCATAATCGGCCATGGGGCAAGGAAAGAGAAACTTCTAAAAATGACTGCCACGGTTTTAGCTTTGCAGTTGGGTAGGTAGCAATACCATTTACCAACAAGGGGAATGCTCAAGGGAGACCAGGTTTGTGTGGGTGTGTACTTTATTTTTTAAGTCTTTTTTCATTGTCAGGGGCATTTTTTTTAGAGGAAGGGAGAGAGAGAAACATCAACATGAGAAAGAAACATCAACTGGTTGTACCACACACACGCCCAGGGATGGGTGCCCAGACCAAGGATTGTACGCATCCTGACTGAGGGTCACTCAAGCCTGTGCCCAGACTGGAAATGGAACCCACAACCTAGGTATGCGCCCTGACCAGGAATCAAACCTCAGCCTTTCTGGTACAGGATGATGCTCCAACCAAGTGAGCCAGGAAGACCAGGTTTTTGAGAGAAAACCACAAATTCACTGGTGGGCATGTTGAATTTGTGGTGCGTATGAGGCAGTAAAGTGGAGATTTAGAGGAAGTAGGGAAGGCTGGGCTGTTGATGTCATTTAGAGATGTCAGTGATGGACAAGGATGAGCTCATCTAGGAAGGGCAGGATGAGATCCAAAGATCCCACTGAGCCCTATCCATTCCTCATGTAGAGCTGGGTAAGGAAGAATGAGCTGGTAAAGGAAACAGAAGGAGTAGCCAGAGGAGTAAGAGAAAACCCAGAGAAGAATATTTGCATTGAACAAAAAAAGCGTTTCAACAAGGATGGATTGTTCAACTACGGAATACTGTTATCACACGAACAGAGTCTATACGATGAGAGCAAAACCAGGTCCACAGCTGAGACTCAAATGAATGAATCTAAGTGACTGCAGATTAAAGAGGAACTTAATAAAAAGTTCACTTTAAATTTCAAAGTCAAAAGTTTGTGTCCTCACTGACATATAAGTACCACCTTTTCAGTTTACCTTCTTCTTCTTTCATTTGGCTCCCACCCCCACCCCCAGCTTTAATGAAATATAACTGACTTATAACACCGAGTAAGCTTAAGGTATATTATGCATTGATTTGATACACTTAAATATTGCAAAATGATTACCACCTGAGTGTCAGCTAACATCTAACATTTTTGTGGTGAGAACATTTAACATCTTCTGCCTTAGCATCTTTCAAGCACATACTACCCCATCATTACATACAAGCACTACGCTGTGCAGAAGGTCCCAGAACCCACTTGCCTTCCAGCTGGAAGTGTGTGCTCCTCCACTAACATCTCCCATTTTCTCTCATCACTCAGCCTCTGGTACCTGCCATTTCAGTCTCTGTTTCTATCAGTTCAGCTTTTTTAGATTGCACATATAAGTGGTACCACACTGTATTCGTTTAGCTTTTTGAATGAATATGACTCTGTTGCCTATTCCACAGGGTTTCTACCAGGTATCTGCTAAAGGATTCTCCTGGCTCTTCAGGAAACAAAACAGTCTCTTTCCATTTCCAGCAGGGAAAGTTAATGATAGGAGAATTAATGCAACAGAAGGTAGAAAGACTAATTTATTTGTATAAGCCAACACTTTTTATTATTACACAGTAATCTTAATTACAGAGACATATATCACAAGGTAATTACACTGATCATTCCATGTAGATGCATGTTACAATTTTATGCTTACTTCCTGAAAACAAATCAGCTTGCATCCAGAAGAAAGGCTGATTTTGCCAGCTACCTGCAAATTTACTAATTACCTGTTATAAAACCCCACTGACCTTTCAGGAAAGGGTTAAGTTTTCTCAGTGGCATTCATTTTGGCCACATTTTGAACTAATTATCACAATACGGTAAGAAACACACAAGCTGTCGGCACATGAAATGACTGGAACAGCTTGCTGTCCTTCTGCACCGGTAAGCGCACTATTTTTTCACCCCCAGGAACCTGGGAACAGCACACGGCCTATCTGTAACTCCTGGCCATTGAGTCACAGCACAGAGTCATGCAGCATCTGAATTCTCTCTGATTTCTGTAAAGAAGACAGGTGAGGCTGCACTCTGGTTGAACATATGGCTGTTTCATATTCTCTTCCTAAACATGCAGATCTTTATACCAAAGTTTTTCTCTGTACCTGAGCCTTGGGCACGTCTACTGAGCTGTAGACAATATTTATCAGAAACCAACAGATGGAAGTGAATTGACAGAGACAGACCCAGGTGCTGAGAACTCCCCTTGTACCCTGACATGCACTCTTCCATAAGTGATCCAAACACAAGTTACTCAGAACTATTCGCACAGTCTGCCAATGACATCCGGGTACGCTCATAATAATATGAGTGTGTCTGCTCGAGTGGAGAATGTGTTCAAAAGAAAAAAGATGCCATGGAATGTACCCTGGAAAGGCATTTCTATGTGTAAATTCAAAGAAAAAAATAAGGGTCTTCTTTAATTTATTTCTTAATAATCCTTTTGGCATATTCATAAAGGTCAACAGACTTGGCGCTACATAAATCCTAACACATTTCACGAGAAACAGAAGGTGAACAGTAGAAGGAGACAGTTATTGTACTCAGTGGCCCCACTGAAATTATTGAACAACTAAAGTGCATCAAGAACTGTGTTAAAGGTAAAACAAAGAGTCCTTGTTCTTAGAAATGCAACAAATAACGAGACCAAAACGCTAAATATCTTCTGCTGTTCAGAATGGGATTAAATACAACATAAACAACTCCACCACTTGAAACATCACAGAAACAAACACTCATGAATGAGGAGGAAAGGGAGAGGGAACGAGCATTTACAAACTAAATGTGTGGCAAACATAACAATCAAATAAGGGTGATCATTAAATTTCTTGGAACATCGTTTATCTGCCAGTCATTCATGCATTGATTTATAAAGTCACTTGTATTTTTATGGGTCAATCTGTACTGCTAACTTAGCACATGCTGATGGGTTATCTCTCTAACTTCTTTCTGTATATCTCTCAGAAATCCACAGACACACAGTGGAGCCTCAAGATGTTTAAATATTCTGTTAAATGTGTAGTGAATTAACCAGGATACTAAGGTACCAAGTCAGAATGTAAACCCCAGTGAGGTGTTAAAACTGTCACCAAAACAAATTTAAGTATTCTCAGCATTGTGCAAACTTTTTAGCACACAGCAGTAGAAAATGAACAGGTTTCATTTGCACTTAATATGTACTTTCTCCTAAGTCACATATATGAACTTTGATTTATAAGCCATGGTAAAATCATCAATAGAATACTCATAATCCAGTATAAAGATGATTTTCCCCAAAACTCATATTTATCTTTTTTTAATGGTTCATGGCACAACCTAAGTTAACGGTCCCATAATTACTGTAGACTGCTTTTGCACTTACATGGTACTTTGCCAATAATTACTCCCATTTCTTTTTTTCCAAGACTGCTTTTTATGAAGTACTCAGAGAGAGAATGAATGTGTATGCTCTTAAACTTTTAACTGAAGATATACACCAGGAAGTGGAAATGTCTGGTTAAAATGGTCTAGTGGAAAGATGACCCTAATCAGCAGCAATGAGTTTCCAATCTCTCTCCTTCAAAAAGCCACTTGAAATCACAGAGGGCAAATTAAAAATCTCTGTGGAAATCCAATTAAGAAACAGCATACAGAGCTCCAGGCAGCATGATGGTGTATTTCCAATACGATGACTGAGCAGCAGACTTGAGGTCCAAGTTCCAAGTCACTGCGTTCTGCCTTTGTCTCCATGTCCTCGTGGGTAACAGATGGGTTTGCAAGAAATACATCCTGAGCTCTCAATGGTTCTAAAGTTTTACTGCAGTAAAAATGCTAGGATTGTATGATTTCAGGAAAGAGTCAGGCATTGTTAAAAGGTTTCTGTACTATGTACGGGGAAAAAAAAGGAACTGGCAAATTCCTGTCTGGTTTCATTTACTTGATTGTTATACATTGACCCACGTTCCTATGTCCAGGAATGGTAGGCTTTTTGTGGAAATTTTGCTCTCAGAGAGAAGTTGTGATTTTAGAGTCTGTGCTTGATGCCAACAGAACATGTATTCTTAGACAGACGGGAGTACCGCCCACCCCCAGAAAGGTCTTTTCTAATTATGAATGGCAGGGTGCTTTCAAAACCACAGTCACATTTGCTATACTGGCCAGGGACAGATATGGGAGGAGTAACTAACAACTCTTTTGCACATTCAAGTTCTGATTCTGTTAAATGGATCATCTGAACAGGACAGAAAACAGACTGAAAAACCCCAGAAAAGAACCAAACTACAAAAAGACAAAAAGAAAGAACATGTTAGGCTCATTATAAATAACAACTTAAAACACAATCAAACGGGGGTTACAAAAGTCTAGATTTGATGTTATATAAAGCAGAGGTATCAACTCATTTTCACCAGGGGCCACATCAGCCTCACGGTTGCCTTCAAAGGGTCAAATGTAATTTCCTTAACAGTTAAGGAATAGTTGCATTTATACAGTCCTAAAATTATTTCGGCCCTTTGAAGGCAGCCGCGAGGTTGATGTGGCCTCCGGTGAAAATGAGTTTGACACCCCGGTCTAAAGGTACTACAGTGTTCTTAGGTGAGCTGATGGTTATTTCTACAATCGCTGTGTGCTTGGACAATCACTTTCGTGTGGCGTCTCACCTGTACTTCTCAAGAGTTTTATGTGAATTATCTCCTCCTTTAACTGATTTAAAGGCAGAAAGATTTTCCCCATTTCTGAAACTCCCTGAACTCCATCTTTAGAATACGTCCTACTTCTACAGTCAAACATGTAGAAACAATGAATGATCCACTAACTCTTCCCTCCTCCTGATAAATGAGGACCTCGTTATTCTCTTGACACTATCACATCAGACTAATTTGTTCTATTTTATCACCTTCATCTTAACAGTGATGGACTCTAATAAAAGTGCCATTTTGTGGGTCTAAAACAGTCTAATACCAGCAATTCCACATGGTCTGGCATAAGTGGATTATTATTTTTAAAAGACCAGGCTATTACAAAAACCAGAGGTTAATATATAGGAATGCCAATAGTGTAGTAACCTCTAAACAGGGGTGTCAAACTCATTTTCACCAGGGGCCACACCAGCCTTGCAGTTGCCTTCAAAGGGCTAAATGTAATGTTAGGACTGTATAAAAAATGTAACTACTCCTTAACAGTTAAGCAGGAGCTTGATGCTTCTGCCGGGTAGAAACAAGGTGCCAGGCTGGTTAAAACAAGGTGGAGGGCTGGATTCAGCCCATGGGCCTTGTGTTTGCCACCTGTGTCCTAAGACATTTTTCTTCATATATTCAAGGACTCACACATTCAAATAAGGGGCAGAATATAAAGTGTATGTGTGACATTGATGAGCATAAGAACTAGGGAGTCACAGGGACCAAAGTGATGTAAAGAACCCATGTTCAGCCAAAACTGGTTCAATTTTTTAAAAAAATGAAAGCAAAATGACAGCTATCATAATAAGCCCTGGGCAGTTTGAAGTCTCATCTCTTATGAGTTTCTTACAACAAATTTGTAAGTACTTGAACTTTCTGGCTATTGAAGTGCCAGGTGATACCCGATTGCATGTAAACAATCAAACTGGGACATAACGGAATACTAGTTGCTGCAACATAGACTTGGGGTTTTTGATGTAAGAATTAATTCACATAAAGCAATTTATTCTAATTATGGCTTACTTTAGCAAACAAAGAAAATATTTTTAAACTCAACTTTTTACTTCTTACTATATAAACTCTTAAGACAGCAAACTTTGCATGTAGACACTGAAGATTTCTCTAGGTTAAACTACATCAGTAAATAATACAATAAACATTTTAATGAAAATACCAACCTTACTACAACTAAATGCAATGTGATGAACACTTATAATATTACTGATCTCTGGTCCCAATAACTCTTCTACAAACACTATCTCATGTTATTCCCATATATCAATCCTGCATGGGAGTTCTTTTCTGTAAAGTCAATGAAGATCAGAGGTGATTATCCTTAAATCCCATATTCCCTCATAAGAAGTCCCCTGAACATTCACATCCATTATGTAAACAAGCTTCATGAATTAAAAGGAAAAAAACCCACATGAAGCACTGTATGTTGAAAATTCTCCTGTGTCACAAAACTATAGTGCATAACAGGAGACCATGGTCAGCTCTGCCAGACACAGGTGGGGAACGACCTACCAACAGCAGGCCGCACTGCACTTGCCGCGATCGGCAGCTCTCCTTCAGAGGCAGAACCTTTCTTTCCCAGGCAGAGTTAGGAAAGCATTCTTTTGGAGGGGTGAGCTGTTGGTTGATTGGGGTGGGGGAGCAGGGTGGCAGGGGAGTGTGTGGTTTTAAATTATATAATAATGCTGATCATACTATTATATATAACTATATATAGTTATATAAAATATATAGCAAATCTATATAACTATATATTTATATATAAATGTATATTATGTATAATTTTATGTATATACTATATTTATATAAACTATATTATATCTATGTATATTTATGTATATTTGTATGTGTATATATATATATATATAATTTTCACCATTCAAAGGGCTCTTGCAGGAGCACTTGTGAGCTCCACATAGGTGTCTCAGAGTCAGGAGCTCTGGCTGCTCCTCAAGGGACAGCTCTTGCTAATGCACTGTGTGAGGGTAACACATGCCTAAGTGTTAGCACATTAAAATAGTTAACATACAGTTTACTATTGGAAGTAATGTATGATAATTAATATTATATAATATACATTATATAAAAGATAGTATTTTTTAATATAGAGAAAAGTATAAAACATGATCAAGAAGGTAAAACAATAGAACCTTTTGCCTCTTGTCTCTCCCCAAAATGTGTCATCTAAGACTATTACATGCCTTCTATTTACTTTTACTTCAGTTCATTTTGCCTTTAAAAAGCCTTTTAAATTCATTCCTCTCTCCATGTCCACTGCCATTCACCTACTTAAGTTCTCTGTCAATTCTTTGCCTGGGCTACTCTGACAACCTCCTAACTAGCTTCCCAAACACAACACTGATTCCTTCCAGTGTATTCTTCATACCACGGCCAGAGTGATCATCCCAAACACGAGGCTCACCATGTCACTGCCTGTTTACCTTTCTTCAATAACTGTAACGTATAAAATCCAAGCAGCATCACAAAGCCAATATTGGGCCTTTATTACTGGCCTCCTGCCCACTACACGCCCTTGACTTCAGCCCTCCCTACCCATAGCCATCCCACCATCACAGAATGCTATTCCCACGCTCCATATTCACTATGTTCTCTTTCCAGCTTAAATTCAAGGGTAAAGATTAAGCAATCTAGCAGCAGTCTGGATTCAAAACCTCTGCATACCACTCAGCAGCTGAGGCCTGGGCCAGCTACTACACCTCTTCAGGTTCTGGTTTCTGCTATAACACGGGGCAGCTGATTGGACCTGACTCAGAGCCTGGCTCCTGTAAGGGTCAGATGAGATGACGCACATGAAGCTTCCCATACAGTGCTTGGCTCAGGCTTGGGTACTAATGCCAGGGCTGAGAGCGAATAATGCCAAACAGAACAAGTAGGGAAATCCTCATAGAGCACACATTCCACTGAAGATAGACAATTTTAAAAACGGATACATATAGTATAGAGTATGCTGGAAGTAAACACTCCTGTGAAGAAAACTAAAGTAGGGCTATCCAGGAGTGTCATGCTAAGTAGGGCACATAGAGAAGATTTTACTGACAAAGTAGCATTTGACCAAAGAAGCAAAAGAGGTGAGAAATGAGACATCTGGGGAAGAAATTCAGGCAGAGAAAAGAGCACTGAGGTGCGAATGCACTGGCGAGTTCGGGGACTAGCAGGGAGACCGGCGAGGCTGAGGGCAAGTTTGCCTGGAGGAGTGTCAGAATGAAATCAGAGAGCAGGGTAGTGTTGAAATGGATTGTGCTGTGGGTTGGACTTCATTTTAAGGATGTTGGCTATTACCACTTATTAATCTTTCTGTGAAATTTTAACCAAATCTCTCAATCTGGGTAAGAAGCACTTTGTCTCTGCTTCCATAAAACACCTATTGGCACTTATTGCATGATGGCCCTGATTACAGAAGTGCTCCCAACTCCCCAGCTGAATACTGCTCAGGTACTCATCTCAGTAGCCCCAAGGATTGTGGGGTGCTCAGCATGCAGAAACGGTTTGATAAAAATGAATAAATCAATTTTGAAGAAATGCAAAATAAGCAATGCGCTCCCAGAAGATTAACAAAAATGCCTATGCTGAGTGAGTTCAGTCTTCTATATCAGATTCTGAGAATAGTGATGGAGAAGAAGCATACGCCTTCCATGGACATTGTGTCTGAATTTTCAGTAATTCTGGCAATAGGGTTCAGAGATGCTAAACTACTTAGCTAAAATAATTATGTTTTATTTTCAAAATTCTTGCCTGCATTATCTAACTCTGTCTCTAAAAGAATACTTTGCTTTTCAGATTTAAGGATCCCCATTTTCCAACTAAGGATACTGAGGTCCAAACTAACAAAGAGCTAGTGGCAGACTCAGGCTTAGAACTCAGGAAGCCCATCCTCTGAGGAGGGCCCTGCTTCTTGTATGGACAGGGGGTTGCTTCTCCCAGCACAGAGAGCACAGTGGAGCATCCGTGTCTGATCGGCTGCAGCAGAGTGAACTGAGGTGGGCAGCAAAAACTTGCCAACAGACTGAGGCAATGAAGCAAGACTTGGGAGTGACAAGGGAGAACATAAGCAAGAAATCATTCTATCCTCACTCTCCAATCACAGATGGAGTCACCCTTCTGATGAATGACAGAGTGAGGACCACAAAACAAGAGATGCTGCCAAGGTGACTTGAATGAACAGTATTTACACCCAAATCACTACCTATGGTGTCTATGCTCCATATCGCTGTTTTATTATACTTCATTTTCATCAAATTCCAATGCTAACATAGT